>RYYW01000127.1:0-115290 GCA_013621005.1 Aeschynomene evenia | reverse complement strand
AGATAGAAATTGGAGTTAGAGAGTTACATACCTGGAAACTACTTCATGCATTACATACATAGAGTAGGCGCTGCGCGCAATGCAGGCGCAGGGCGCGCGGCGCAGGCGCCCAGGGCGCGCAAGGCGCGCGACGCAAGACGCGCACGGCGCGGGGCGCCCAAGGCGCGCAGACGCAGAGCGCACAGGCACAGGGCGCGCGGCGGGCCGCGCGCGCGCAGGGCGCAGGGCGCGGCGGCGCAGGGCGCTGGGCGCTGGGAGCGCAGGGCCGGGCGTGCGGCGGGCGCAGGCGCGGGCGTGCGGCGCAGGGCGCCGGGCGCTGGGAATCGCGCGGTCGTGGCCTGCCATGCGCTGAGTCGATTCCTGGTGCACCGAAAGCTAGACCAATTTCTCTAATTTATTTTATGATCAATAAACTACGAAATATTTTTATAATTATTTCTTAAAACTAGTAGCATTATTATTAAATATACAGAACAAGACAATACGAGTTTATATATATGTATCTATGTGCTGTGAGAACTGAAAAGCTTATAACTAAATCAAATATACTATTGCTATGCAACGATATTACTACTCAGTAGTATTACCGGTGATCAAGATATCTGCTGTTATATACCGAATCTGTAAATTAGAATGATAATGTGAAATGGTAATGTATAAGACTGTACTCATGCATGATGGTTGTACTGTTCTTGAGATATTATGGATTGCATGAACGACTCGGTGGAATTCCTGGAATTGTCCGGACGAGTACCCGAGGATGCTACACGTGTTTGTTAAATTATAACTGCTGCTCGTTATATCCGTTCGATTGAATTTCTGGTTAGCTTGGATCCAGCCATCTAATCGACTAGATGGTGGTGCATTGGACCTACGGACATGTGGACTAGATGGCAGAGGATTCTTGACACGAGACACCTCCGAATCAAGGAACCTTTAAAGTTTAGGCGAGAACGGAGCTGTAGTCAAGGTCAAGACTTCCCGGTCTAGACTCAGAGCATATTTGAGGGACACATAGTCCCAACTTGCATATGATACCACGGCCGGGCCGTGATGCCGAATTGTGTTATCCGAGGAGTTAGAGTTTCCATGGCTGGGCCATGATGCCGGACTTGCAATCCGAGGATTTTTATGACCGGATACACATTCGAGGTTATAGTGTACACTTACATGAAAAGTGGAGAAACTGCTAACCTTCAATTCAACGAACGAAGAAATATCGAATGTGAGGCATGGACCAGTAGACTCGTAGTACGGCCTATGAGGAAATTGTGAAACCAACCTTATAGTTGATATTTACGTAGGTTGCTAGAAATGCGAGAACCTAGTGAAAACATAGACTCCCTTAGAAACGGATCCTTAAGATGTTTGATCAATCAAGGTAAGGACTCATAGATTTGGAACTAGTGCCACCTTTTGAAAAGAAAGAGTATTACTTTGATTGACTAGAATTGTCATACGAGCACGTTGATCCGTGTGCTTTACGCAACTCACTAAGACTCTCGAGTCTTACCCTCTCTTTCTTTCGTATGTCAAATTCTAGATGGGTCAGCTTCCACCCCCTCCACGTAGACCTTATGTTTTTGGACTCTCTACGTACGACCCAGAGACCGGCTTGATTTCGGTTACGCACCACGTCCCTGGTACCACACAGTTCTTCTTACCGGATCTCACACGAAGATTTCCAGCCCCTCGACATGACGCAGCTCCAGCTCAGGCAGCATCTCCACCACCACCACCAGCGGAGGAGGACCCGGTCGAGGCAGAGGACTCAGACCCAGAGGAGGAACCCGAGCCTGATTATGTACCTGGCGAGCCTGGAGCAGATTCATCAGAGGGAGGAGGATCCCGAAGAAGATATACTAGAGGGTGAGGAGCAGCAGTAGACAGTCGAGCGGTCGTATAGTGGAGATTTCTTTTGTTTAGTAGTTAGTCGCCTCATTTTGAGTTGTACCACTGAGTAAGCGGCAGCGCTCCTCAGTGTAGGTTGAGGTTTTGATTCTGTACATGCACTTTCATCAGATATTGGTCCAATTCAGTATACAGAGGGCCATTATGTACACATATATTACCTTTATGTCTTGGTTATGTTTCTATTATCATATAAGTATTCCCAGTACATGGTATTATATTAGGAACCTAATGTCATGGCTTGTTGAGTTTTACCCCGTTTACCATATCTCTATTCTGTATATGTATAAAAAAAAAAAAAAAAAGTGATGTTCCGAGTTGTTAATCTTAACCATGGCAAGGTTGATAAATCGGGATGTTACATTTTTGGTATCAGAGCAGTTCGGTCCAATTAAAGCCTGAGGACTAAGCCTGCTGTGTCTTCCCAAACCTTTCCTTCAGCCACTATGTGTTGATGTTTTCTTATGATCTGTTGTGCGCCGTTATTTCTTATAATAACTTGCATTTCAACGAGCCTGATCAACTCATTGGTTATGCAGGTATTAGAAGAAATCATGCCGCGACAATCCCATTCCGAGTCCGATCTCCAGAGCGTGCTAGAAGCTATTAGGGCTCAGGCGGAAGCCTCAGTCAGGATGGCTCAAGTAATGGAGGCCGGAAGAAACCAGCAGTTAGTAGTTAGCGAAGAGTCGCGACGTTATCAGGAATTCAAGCAACGTAACCCTCCAACTTTCTCTGGAGAATTAAACCCCGACCGGGCTGACGGATGGATTCGGGGTATCGAGCGAATCTTTGAGGATATGCCTTTCACCGATGCACAAAAGGTTAAGTTCGCTACCCGGGAACTGAAAGACCAAGCTGAGTCTTGGTGGGAGGTTGTCAAACCCATTCTTCAACCAACCGAGGAACAGATGATTTGGGAAAACTTCAAGGCAGCATTTTTCGAGAAGTACTTCCCAAGGACCCTGAGGGATGCAAAAGATAGGGAATTCCTTGACCTAATTCAAGGAAACATGTCGGTACTGGAGTATACGGCGAAGTTTGATCGTTTGTGCCGTTATTCAACAACTTACCGGTTGAACCCAGACGAGGAATGGAAATGTGTAAGGTATGAGCAAGGACTGAAGCCGGACCTCTATGACAAAATGGTTTCACACAACATCAGGAACTACGCACCTTAGTCAATAGGTGTCTGGCCCAGGAAGAGGTGCCCAGAGGAAAGCTGTGGCGGAGCAAGAGCTGGCCAAGAGGAAGCGTCAGGAGGACAGGGGGAAATCAGAACGTTCATACCCGGTCAATGGTGCCATATGGAAGACAATACCCGAAACGTCAACAGCAATTCCCTCCACGCCATAATCAATACAGAGCTCCCTTACCACAGGGACAGATTCAATTTCGCCCTCAGCGACAACAACAACCAAGGAGATTACCACCTCTAGCTAGACCTCAGGGGAATGTGCCACCTCAAGGAAATCGTCAAGATGGACAAAGGAACGCGCCACTGGTTCCGGTGGCAGATCGACCCCTCTGTAGGGTGTGCGGGCTGAAACATCTTGGAAACTGTCCCACATGTTTCCGGTGTGGCCAAACTGGTCATTTTGCAAGGAATTGCGGACAGGGAGGAAATCCGGGGTCACAGCGTCAGGCCCGAGTATTTGCAGTTACGGCAGAGCAAGCCGAAGCTTCGGGAGAGTTGATCCAAGGTGAGTGCATTATGAATATCCATTTAACGGTGTTATATGATTCTGGTGCAACACATTCTTTTATTTCTAATACATGTGTTGAGAGACTTAAGTTACCAGTCACGACAACCCCATACACTTTAACCGTGACTACCCCAACCTCTTCTCAAATTAATACTTCATCTTGTGTGCATGACTGTTCTTTTGAAATATTAGGAAGGACCTTTAAAGCTAACCTTATATGTATTCCCTTGGTAGGCTTAGATATTATTCTAGGAATGGACTGGTTAAAGTTAAATAGAATTACCTTAGTTGTGAAACCAAAACCATTCTTTTTCCCGATGACCTCCAGAATAGAACTAATAACATAGAATCTCCCCTTAGTTCCCATATACCCCTATACTGTTGTAAGGTAAATGCTCAGGAATACCTTATGTTCGCTTCAAGTACAACCGCCAAGGATCAGCAAATTGGAGATATTCCGCGTCTGCGACTTTCCTGAAGTATTTCCGGACGAGATTCCTGATTTTCCTCCGGAACGAGAAGTAGAATTCAAGATCGAACTAGTACCAGGAGCAGGACCGATTTCAGTTGCTCCATATCGAATGGCACCTCCGGAACTTAAAGAACTGAAGACGTAACTAGAAGACCTACTGGAGAAGCGTTTCATACGACCAAGTGTGTCACCATGGGGAGCACCAGTTCTGTTCGTGAAAAAGAAGGATGTTCAATGAGATTATGTATAGACTACCGGCAGCTGAACAAGGTCACCATCAAGAATAAGTACCCATTGCCACAGATAGATGACTTGATGGATCAATTACAAGGAGCCAAAGTATTTTCCAAGATTGATTTACGATCCGGATATCACCAGATAAGAGTACGGGAGTCGGATATTCCTAAGACAGCTTTTAGATCAAGATATGGCATTTTGAATTCACAGTATGTCATTTGGACTTACAAATGCTCCAGCTGTTTTCATGGATTATATGAACCGGGTGTTTAGGGAATATCTGGACAAGTTTGTGGTGGTGTTCATCGACGATATTCTGGTTTACTCAAAACAGAGGAGGAACATGCTGAACATCTAAGACGGATTCTGAGAATTTTGTCGGAAAAGAGACTATATGCCAAACTTTCAAAATGTGAATTTTGGTTAAAGGAAGTACAGTTTTTTGGGGCATGTAGTATCTCAAAAGGGAATAGCAGTAGACCCCGCTAAGATCAAGGCCATTATGGATTGGGAAAGACCGACGACTGCCACGGAAATACGAAGCTCTTAGATTGGCAGGTTATTATCGGAGATTCATACAGGGATTCTCTCAGATCTCCACACCGATGACAAAGTTAACTAAGAAGACACGCCCTTTGAATGGAATGAGGCATGTGAGCAGAGCTTCCAGGAGCTGAAAAAGAGATTGACATCGACTCCGGTGCTGACCCTACCAGATTTAGAACAATCTTCGAAGTTACTGTGACGCATCCGGACGAGGCCTAGGATATGTACTAATGCAACAAGGTAAACCAATAGCATATGGGTCTCGTCAGCTTCGACCACACGAGCTCAACTATCCAACACATGATCTGGAGCTAGCAGCAGTCGTATCAGCCTTGAAGATGTGGAGGCATTATCTCTTTGGAACAAAGTTTGAAGTCTTCTCAGACCACAAGAGCCTCAAGTATTTGTTTGACCAAAAGGAAGTCAACATGAGACAGCGTCGCTGGATGGAATTCCTTAAGGATTTCGATTTTACGTTACATTACCACCCTGGTAAAGCTAACGTAGTAGCAGACGCTCTAAGTCGAAAATCCTTGCATGCAGCACGAATGATGATTAAAGAATTGGAGTTGGTACAACAATTCGGAGAATTAAGCCTTGATGTGAAGCCGACACCTACAAGCATCAAATTTGGTCATTTAGTCATTTCCAGTGAATTTAAGAGCAGAATTGAGCAGGCACAGAAGGACACGCATAACAAAGACTTCCAAGAAACGATACAAGCAGCTCAACAAGGAAAGATTAAAGGATTGGAGCAAGGGATTGATGGAATTTGGAGATTTGAAAAGCGTATATGCGTGCCAAACGTCAAGGAACTCCGAGAAGACATATTACGTGAGTCACACAAGAGCCATTTTACCATACATCCGGGAATGACAAAGATGTACCATGATCTTAAAGAACGGTTTGGTGGCCCGGAATGAAAAAGGATGTGGCTCAATACATTGGGAAGTGTCTTACCTGTCAGCGGATAAAAGCAGAACATCAGAGGCCAGCTGGAATCCTGAATCCCCTTCCTATCCCGGAATGGAAATGGGAACACATTACTATGGATTTTGTGTCGGGATTGCTTCTTACACCAAGAAATTGGATGCAGTTGGGTAATTGTAGACCGATTAACCAAATCGGCACACTTTCTGCCAATTCGGATGACATATCCATTGGAAAGACTAGCTAAGTTATACATTGACTGGATCATCAGACTACATGGTACCCTACTTCGATCGTCTCTGATCGCGACCCGAGGTTTAATCCAAGTTTTGGGGAGCATTGCAACGGGCTTTTGGAACAAAATTGTGTATGAGCACCGCATATCATCCTCAGACCGACGGGCAATCAGAACGGACCATCCAGACATTAGAAGACATGCTCAGAGCAATGGTATTGGAAATGCCTGGAAGTTGGATTCACACTTACCATTGGTAGAGTTTGCTTACAACAATAGTTATCATGCTAGTATGGTATGGCTCCATATGAGGCACTCTACGGCCGAAAGTGTCAGTCACCATTATGTTGGAATGATTCTGGCGAGGGACAAGTTCTGGGACTAGACCTGGTGCAACAAACCACAGAAAAGATCAAGATGGTGAAGGACAAAATGCAAACGGCTCAGAGCAGACAAAAATGCTATGCGGATAAGAGACGACAGAAATTAGAATTCAGCGAAGGGAGATCACGTATTTCTCCGGGCAGTACCTACAACAGGCATAGGTAGAGCCCTCAAAACCAAAAAGTTAAACCCAGTTTGTGGGACCATTCCAAATTCTTCAAAAAGTCGGACCCTCAGCCTATCAATTAGCTCTTCCACCGAACCTATCTAACCTACACAATGTTTTCCATGTCTCTCAATTGCGAAAGTATCAGGCGTCACCTGAACATGTATTAGAACCAGAAAAATATTCAGTTAAAGGATAACTTGACATTTGAACTCCCTGCCACAAAGATAGTAGACTATCAAACTAAGCACACACGCAATAAGGAGATACGCCTGGTCAAAGTTGCTTGGGGAAACAAATTGCTAGAAGATTATACGTGGGAACTTGAGTCGGAAATACGTGAGAAATACCCGCACCTTTTTAATGATTAGACAGGAAAAATTTCGGGGACGAAATTCTTTTAAGAGGGGTAGATTGGTAAACCCTTGCCTTAAACATATTATTTAATAATTATTAGTTAGAAATTAACAACTAAATATCAATATAATTATTGCGATAATTTTGTATGAGGTATCATTATTACGTTTATAACATAATTACATACGTGTATTAAACAATAAAGTAACCCTTTGAGTGTCATTAGAGAGAAAAATAGGTCAAACCATACTCACCCGATTATTACCAAATTTACCGCACCTATTCTATACATTTTTCTTGATCACCCTATATGGAAATATAGACCAATACACCACCCAGAAGCATAAAACACTTACATCTTATTTTTCCTAGAGTACAGGGTAGTACGTGGCATTAACAGAGGAGCCATTTGATCATCCTCTGTTTCCATCCGAAGCCACCACCTACTGTCTCTGACTCCAGCTCGGGACACCACTAGTTTTAGTACGCCACCACCACCTGCTTGTCATCTACGAAGCCAGCTAGCTGTTGTTTTAGTTCCTTCAGATGGTGGAAAGCTCTTCTATAAATATTGACTTACGATCAACGGAATAGCACACGAGAAACACCTCTGTTACACCTATTTCCCTAGACAGAATTACCAATAGATCATCCCTTCCTTCCGTTTTCAAATTTCTAAGTACAACCTTAAGGTGAGTTGCTCTGTTCTTCTTCTTTTAACAAAATAGAATCTGATACCTGTTATTGTTCATAACTATGCATACAACTCATCCATGATTAAACTAAACTGATGGCTTTTGGTTTTCTTACATATGTTTATGATGCTTGCAAATCCAATTTGTATGATTCTTTGAGTGTTGAATCTGATTAATGCGTTAGAACAAGGCATGTTAACTAAAAGATGAAGAATCTGACTTCAAATTGTTTCTGAAACCATATAAAAGTAACTGGTGGTATTTTATATGCATGCATATGTCAAAGTAAATATAAACTGGTTTTTAAATGTGTGTGCGAAATTTTCTTTGAGATTTGAATAATTGTTTAACCAATTTCATGATTTCATAAGCCTTAAGAATCATAAATGATGATAAGAAGATTTAATAGTTTAGATAGAAATTGGAGTTAGAGAGTTACATACCTGGAAACTACTTCATGCATTACATACATAGAGTAGGCGCTGCGCGCAATGCACGGGCGCGGGGCGCGCGGACGCAGGACGCGCACGGCCGCGGGGCGCCCAGGGCGCGCAAGGCGCGCGGACGCAAGACGCGCACGGGCGCGGGGCGCCCAGGCGCGCAGACGCAGGATGCGCACAGGCGCAGGGCGCAGGCGTGCGCGGGCGCTGGGAGCGCAGGGCGCGGGCGTGCGAGCGTGCGGGCGCAGTGTGCAGGGCGCTGGGCGCGCAGGGCGCGGGCGCTGGGAGCGCAGGGCGTGGGCGTGCGAGCGTGCGGGCGCGCAGGGCGCCGGGCGCTGGGAATCGCGCGGTCGTGGCCTGCCATGCGCTGAGTCGATTCCTGGTGCACCGAAGCCAGACCAATTTCTCTAATTATTTTATGATCAATAAACTACGAATTATTTTATAACTATTTCGTAAAACTCGTAGCACTATTATAAATATACAGAACAAGACAATACGAGTTTATATACATGTATCTATGTGCTGTGAGAACTGAAAAGCTTATAACTAAATCAAATATAATTACTATTGCTATGCAACGATATTACTACTCAGTAGTATTACCGGGTGATCAAGATATCTGTTGTTATATACCGAATCTGTAAATTAGAATGATAATGTGAAATGGTAATGTATAAGACTGTACTCATGCCATGATGGTTGTACTGTTCTGAGATGTATTATGGATTGCATGAACGACTCGGTGGAATCCTGGAATTGTCCGGACGAGTACCCGAGGATGCTACACGTGTTGTTAAATTATAATTGCTGCTCGTTATATCCGTTCGATTGAATTTCTGGTTAGCTTGGATCCAGCTATCTAATCGACTAGATGGTGGTGCATTGGACCTACGGGACATGTGGACCAGATGGCAGAGGATTCTTTGACACGAGACACCTCCGAATCAAGGAACCTTTAAAGTTTAGGTGAGAACGGAGCTGTAGTCAAGGTCAAGACTTCCCGGTCTAGGACTCAGAGCATATTTGAGGGACACATAGTCCCAACTTGCATATGATACCACGGCCGGGCCGTGATGCCGAATTGTGTTATCCGAGGAGTTAGAGTTTCCATGGCTGGGCCATGATGCCGGACTTGCAATCCGAGGATTTTTATGACCGGATACACATTCGAGGGTTATAGTGTACACTTACATGAAAAGTGGAGAAACTGCTAACCTTCAATTCAACGAACGAAGAAATATCGAATGTGAGGCATGGACCAGTAGACTCGTAGTACGGCTATGAGGAAATTGTGAAACCAACCTTATAGTTGATATTTACGTAGGTTGCTAGAAATGCGAGAACCTAGTGAAACATAGACTCCCTTAGAAACGGATCCTTAAGATGTTTGATCAATCAAGGTAAGGACTCATAGATTTGGAACTAGTGCCACCTTTTGAAAAGTAAGAGTATTACTTTGATTGACTAGAATTGTCATACGAGCACGTTGATCCGTGTGCTTTACGCAACTCACTAAGACTCTCGAGTCTTACCCTCTCTTTCTTTCGTATGTCAAATTCTAGATGGGTCAGCTTCCACCCCCTCCACGTAGACCTTATGTTTTTGGACTCTCTACGTACGACCCAGAGACCGGCTTGATTTCGGTTACGCACCACGTCCCTGGTACCACACAGTTCTTCTTACCGGACCTCACACGAAGATTTCCAGCCCCTCGACATGACGCAGCTCCAGCTCAGGCAGCATCTCCACCACCACCACCAGCGGAGGAGGACCCGGTCGAGGCAGAGGACTCAGACCCAGAAGAGGAACCTGAGCCTGATTATGTACCTGGCGAGCCTGGAGCAGATTCATCAGAGGAGGAGGATCCCGAAGAAGATATACTAGAGGGTGAGGAGCAACAGTAGACCGTCGAGCGGTCGTATAGTGGAGATTTCTTTTGTTTAGTAGTTAGTCGCCTCATTTTGAGTTGTACCACTTAGTAAGCGGCAGCGCTCCTCAGTGTAGGTTGAGGTTTTGATTCTGTACATGCACTTTCATTAGATATTGGTCCAATTCAGTATACAGAGGGCCATTTATGTACACATATATTACCTTTATGTCTTGGTTATGTTTCTATTATCATATAAGTATTCCCAGTACATGGTCTATTATATTAGGAACCTAATGTCATGGCTTGTTGAGTTTTACCCCGTTTACCATATCTCTATTCTGTATATGTATAAAAAATAAAAAAATAAAAAAAAAGTGATGTTCCGAGTTGTTAATCTTAACCATGGCAAGGTTGATAAATCGGGATGTTACACCAGTTGTCTACGTGAGGGGAATCCAAGTGCCGATGGATATCCGTTCGATTGCGACGACCCTCTATATCCCTGTGATCGAAGATGCAGTGGCAGACTTTGCTGAGTTGATCGCAAATCAGAGCCTAGAGCAACTGGATATGATGAAGGCAGTCATTGCTGCTCCAGATACTCCTTGGGCGAGGGCATGGATGTTTGCCCTAAACTCCTATGTCCGCCCTACTGGCCACCACTCGGACGTGACCATCGACCAAATCATTCTCATCTTTGCCTGTGTCACGGGTAGGCCCCTCTGCCTAGCCTCCTACATCCACCACATGTTGGGAGAGATGAGGGCAGCCACCAAAAACACTGGGCTGCCCTATCCTTGCATGATCACACGGCTGGCAAGAGTTGTTCATGTGCCAGAGCTTCCTGAGGACGACCACCAGATATCTATTCACAAAGTTGATCTCACTAAGATCAACAACCTCAAGGCGGGGAGCAGCAACAAGAAGAAAAGAGTCTTAGAGGCACCCGTTGACGCTCCGGACATCAGCACACGACCGAGCACAGCCTCAGCGCAGCGAGGGATGGATACTCCAGCTACCCGCCAGGATATAGAGACTCTCCGCAAGGAGATTGCTGATGATCGCGTGGCACAGCGGAGAGCCAGGAAGAAGATGATTCGGTCGATGAAGGCGTACACTGCGTTGATGATCCGAGAGTCCGAGGAGCGGATGCTGAGGAAGATTGCGCAGTATTTCAGGAGCTCGAGTCAGCCGCAGGCCCCTGAGCTAGCACCACAGGAGGAGGGTGATGACGAGGATGATGATGATGAGGAGGATGATGAGGATGGTGACGACGACGACGAGGAGACCGAGACTGATGATGATTAGTGATCTATGTCGCCTTCGCCAGACCACTTTCTTATTTGTGATTACTATGTTACTTTAAGTACTTTGTCTATACTTTTGGACTTTTATGTTTGAGATTATAGATAGATTGTTTATCATGTTGAGATTTTAGTTAGATTGTTTATTATGTTGATACATTAGTACTTCACCACTATTTCTAGTGTTATTACTACTTTATTTTGCTTTGAACTGTTTTCGTTGAATCATAAGGTGTTTGGATTGAGTCACAATGATTTGCACCATTGATCTCTTTGCTTTACTTTGTAAATATATTAATACATGTATAGACAGGACCACAGGTGTACAGGTTTTACAGGAATTACCATTGTGAGCTTTTGAGCCACAATAGGGTGAACATTTTGTTGAATCACCCATTCTTTCTTGTGTGAATTAGTGATTGTTTTCTAGAACTTGCACTTATTCTGTTTCGAAAGAGGTTGCTTTGAGTACACAGTTAATATGATGGAGGCATTTTTGTTGTTATTTTAGCTACTAGCCATATAGACAACCATGTTCATATTATCCATTGATTAACCCCCTTGAGCCTTTTACCCTTCATTTGTTAAGCACAATACAAACCTAAGCGGAAAACAATTGAATTTAACCATTTTTGGACTTAGGAAAGTTATTGCTGCATTATGAAAGGTTCATTCACACAATTATGCATGAGGACATGCATTAATTTAAGTGTGGGGGAGGGGACTAATTTTCATTGGTTTTGTGTATGGTTACATCATAATAGTAATAGTTTGTTTTATTTTAATTCTTTATTTTTGTATTTTCACAGTTATGTACAAAAATTTCATTGTAAATTATTCTTTTTTAGATTATGTATAGTAAATACAAAAAAAAAATGATGAAAAAAAATAATAAAAAAAAAGAAGAAAAAAAATAAAATATTTATATATATATTGTATAGTTAGTACGGGGTACACATACATAATTTCGGTGATTCAGGGTAGTTTTAGACATTGATAAAAGTGTTGCATCAAATGGTTTTGTTTCTGTGTAAATTCAGTATGCATTAACTTTTCTTTGTCTGGAAATCAAGCTTACATATTCCACACTATCCTACCATCACCCAAGCCCCGTTAAAACCATATTAAAGCCCTCCTGATGATTGTGTACAATTAGAGGACCAATGGAGAATTTAGAATTAATGCAAGCCTATGGTAAAACAATTTTTAGGTTAATTTGAGTGTAATCAAACCCAAACACTAGAGAGATTTGAGTGTATACACATACCTGTGAGGTTTTCTTGTAAAAATCTGTGTTTGATGTGGTCAACTCTTAACATGTGTCATTTGTGAATATATGTATCATAACATCGAATTAGTGGTGCATTTCATCGATTCTCTGAATACTTATGATTTATTTTGTGAAGTTTATTTTCTTTTGTGTACATAAATAAATTTAGATGATTGAAAATAATATAATGTGTATATATATATATATATATATATATATATATATATATATTAACAATAAAATCAATATGTTCCTGGACGTTGCATTACTTTGAATTGCATGAGGACATGCATTAGATAAGTGTGGGGGAATTGATAAGTGTGAAATTCTGTACACTTTTTACCTCTGTACTTGATATATTTGTTCATGTTCTTGCTTCAATATCCATGCATTAGATAGTTTTAATTATATTTTCACTTTGAACACATTGTAAATAAATTGTATATAATGCTTGAAATAAGTGTTAATTTTGGTTTTGTAAAATATTAAATAAAAGTTGTTGTGTTTTTAATTTCAGGGACCAATTTGGTAGAAGAATAAGCATGGAAGCAAAGAACACTTAGAAAAAATTCTGTCCAGGAACGCGGTCGCCGCTAGCGCCCAATTGTTACCCGCTAGCGTCCAATTTCAAGCCGCTAGCGACTTACACGGATCAAAGGCCCAACCCGCGTCGCTTCTTAGCCCAATCTTCCCTGAGCCCATCAAGAGCTCGCTAGCGCCTGCCTTTAACGCGCTAGCGCGTGTGTGGTCGCTAGCGAGGGTGATCTGGCCGCTAGCGACCAATATCGCAGAAAACAGCAGCACTTAATGGAGCTGTCATTTTCAAGTTTGGCTCTTCTGATTCTTCCAACCCGTGATCCCTTGATACAAGGGAGCTCCAAGAGCTTGTCTGCAATCATTCGAGCCTCCCCAATCATTCTGATATCAATAGTGTAGTGAGAGAAGCTCTCACCTCTCTCTAGAATTCCAAGAACACTTTCAACCTTCTTCTACAATCAACCTTCATTTTGATCCTTCTTGCACGAATTCTTCTGGTATTGTTGTTGTAATTTAAGTTATGGAAGAGTAAACTTTTCAGTTCTGGTGTTTGTAATTGAATTCTTACATGGTGGAGTCTTGAGATAAATAAAATTCATGTGTTCTTCATGTATGAACTTGAGTTCTTGTACTTTGGTTTTAATCCACTTATGTTGAGGATGATTTTCTGATATATGGTGGATAATCAGAACGTGTATGATTCAAGGTTTATTGATTTGTGCATGTTTTGACTTGTTTAATTGAGAAGTTAATGAATTGGTTTATGAATTAACAACTTGACTAAACAACTCCTTTGTATGAGATTAATTCTTGGTAAAGATTAAGTTTAATTCACTAATAAGATCAGATTATACATGGTTTAATGTGTAAAATGGTTTAATTTGAATTCACTAATACACGCTTTTCCGCCGTATGGCATACCGATATTGCCGATAGCTCGTTCCGGCCTCCTATGCATATAAACCGAGCCATGATTCCAAGGCGCGGCTGGACTAGCTGAGATCCCGCCTGCTCCTCCAAATGCTCCTCCATATGGTGGCGTACCAAAAGTGTTACACCCTTGCAACGGTGTGACCACTGGTTGAGCCATGAATTCCACGTTGTTCCTCGGTATCACAACATTATCAATGCCACTAGTGATTCCTGTAACCAACCCTCCTATTCCCTCGGTCACGAAAGGAGGTGGTTGCGGCATCATTTGTGGTGCACTAGAAGCAGCAGCTTGAGGGTGGTAACCCTCCGTTTGTAAAACATTATGAACCATGGGTCGCACGATTTCACCCATCTGTTGTGACACTTGATACATGAGGTCATGCATTCTTTCTTCGATTTGTTGCCTGATAAAGGCCACAGAAATCGTCGAAGCATTTCTTGATGACGAACCAACACCCGCCGTTGTAGTCTGGATTATAGGTCCTTCTCTACCTATTCCAGCAGTTACGGCAGTAGTGGTTGCATCTGTTTTGCCCTTAGGCTTAGGTGCACCAGCGTTCGTCGATGAGCTCATTTCTGAAAATTGCCCAAACCTTAACTGCATCCGCCAAAGATGGTCGAGGCCTATTTTTCCTGTAACACTCCCGTTTGTCCCACCGGGCGTGCCAATTATGTTGTCGTTGAAAATGACCACGGCTGACTCAACAGCCGAATATACAACAACGTAATGATCCCTTCGACTAGAGGCGATTACATTGAGGACGGGAATCTTGCCCTCAACTGTAAGTTCCCCAAATGTCTTTAGGAAAAGAAGCAAGACTTTAGGCAGGAGAAAATAATCAGAGAGAAATTGAATTGACTTGAATTAACTCTCAACAAACTTGCAAATACACCAAAGATAAGAATGAATTCTAACTACATCTACTCCTAGAAATGAAATAACGGTAAGATAAAGACTAAAAATGAATAACAAGATTGCTCTAGTGATTTTCGGATGTCTTAATCCTAGCTAACCGCTCCCTTTATATAGCCCTTATCATTTGACCTCTTATTGTGCTTATCCCGGCTCCATATCTTGCCATTTAGCTTCGTGCCTCTTCGATCCTTCTTTTTCGCCTTCTTTTGCTCACCTGAACGCTCAATCCCACTACTTTAGTTATCTTCCACAAATCTTGCAACTGCCTCCACACACGTTCTTCAGCCGTTTTCCCCTCTAGCCGTGGCCGTAATCATTCAGTTGTTACTATCCGTTTCGATCGGCTAACCAACGCTTCGACTATTCTTATTTGGCTACAAACTCTTCGACTAACGTCTCTTTCGCCTATTAACCATTTTCATGGGATAACAGCAATAATCGGAAAGGGAGAGTAAGTTCCCGGCCAACAAACGTGCTGGAATCTGAGCCCCGGCACGACAAATCATCTGGAGAGCGTCAAAAGTATTATACTCGTCGGACCAGTCTAAAGGAACAACATTTTCGCCTTCGTAGGTGTAACATCCCAATTTATTAACTATGCCATGGACACAATTAACAATTTGAAATGTTACACAACACCCAAAAACCCCATGTTTTTTTTTTGAAACGTATATGTAAAATATATTTTCGTAACCCAAATAAACGATAAATCGATAGCGAGACTCAAAAGCCATGACCAATAAGATTCAATAGCACGGTTAGATATCCTGGATAAACATCTAGAATAATAATGGAATTTGCCAATAATATAATAAAGGCCCATACAATAGTGGCCATAATATTACAACTTAATATAAGCATCTGAAAGAAATGTAACAAGGTTCCAGTGTACCAAGATCCTGTTAATACATGCTGAGAGTATATAAAGGAGCTGACATGATCAAAATAAACAAGTCTAAAATCCTGGTCCGAATATACAAAAGAGGACTCAGGTAGAACTGTAGTGAGCCCTCTTTGGTAGGCGATCTGTAAATTCCATCATAAATCCTCGTTGAGGTTGGTGGTATGCCCTGGCCTTGCATGGGGGTGTGCCTCCCCTAATCTAAACTTTTGAGTATAAAAAAAAAAGAACTGTAGTGTGCCAATACATATACATGACAAATAAAGAGTCAAATCCCACGCAAGGGTACAAAAAGGCTCCATATAAATAACTTATAAACAAAAGGGAAAGAGTTAAAGGTCAGCTGCACATCGGTTAGGTTGGTCACGATCAGCGCCTCATCTACTAGCACTCCCTGCGTCCTCGCTCATGTCTGAGCCGGCTGCGGGGGAGGACACCTCTGACTCCACCAAAATGTAGTCGACGTCTGTCCAGAAATCCGCCGAGTCATCACTCTGGTAGCCCTCGTCCTCCTCTGGGTCCGACTCTATCGACTCCGAGACCGGAGAAGGTGGCAGAGAAGCAGGTGCCTGAGCTGGCGCTGGAGCTGGAGCTGGGGCAGGAGCAGGGACAGGAACGGGACCAGGAGCAGGAGTAGGATACCTCGCTGTAAGCTCTCGGATAAAGAAGCGATATACCCCCGAGATGGTGGACGCGACAATCACTGCACCGGTGGCCGGCGTGTAGTTGGACCAAGCGAAATCATAGGTCTCGTGGCGCGGCGGGGGCGGCGGCGGCGACTGCTCCATCTAGAATCGAATCATCAAGAAAAGAGAGCGTAAGACGAGGTCGTCTTAGTGAGTTACCTTGAGCACACGGATCCATGTGCTCGATGTTTTCGATTCTAGCTAGTCAAAGTAATACTTGTACCGAACCGGACTTAAACTTTTGTCAAAATCTCAAGTGCTTACTTTGACTAGACCAAACAACTTAATGATCCGTCTCTAACGGAACCTAGGGGTCTTTCTAAGTTCTCGCGGTTCCCTCAAAGTACAAATAATGCTCACCCCTCTCGTATACCATTACAACCAACTATATCAGTTTCATACTTAGTAATCACCAAATCAGATTCTTACAACAAAATATAAAATTATGATTCAACATGCCATTACTTTCAACAACATTCACATCAGTAAACACACACGAACACACTTCAAATTTGCATATCCGATCTCACCCAACTTCCCGGATATCCTCTACAACTTCGAGGTATATCCGAATACACCCAACTCTCAGATACCCTCTAATGGCGTATTCGAATACACCCAACTCCCGAATAGCCGGGAACGACATATCCGAACTCACCCAACTTCCCGGTCAGCCGTTATGAGCGTACCCGAGTCCACCCAACTCCCAGGCAGCCGCTAAGGGCTTACCCGAGTCCACCCAACTCCCAGGCAGCCCCAAACACTTCAATCTTCTAACTCAGTATAACCGTAGGCACGTTTTCAACTCCCCACATAATTAACTCAATAATCAATTATCTATATGCATTATGGAACCTATCCCCATTTCTCATAAATAATGCATAATCAATTAAATCAAAGTGGAGGCATTCTACTTCACACGTTATCATGGCCTTAATTTACATCATATCATCCCATTAATCAAATTAACCATCAACATTATACCCATCACACATCGTAACACATGCTTTCAAAATTCACAACTCAGCATCTCATAAATCACATCACAACCCATAGTTCAAGGACTCTAAGTTTTGCATTTTTAAAGTTTTAAGCATGCACGTCGATTTCATAGTTGCATTTGCCTTGAAATTTTCACATATAACTTAGCATGTCCTTACTACTATCATTGCTATGTGTTGCATTCTCCTTAAATACTTCATAAAAACTTCGTACGTCAATTTAATCATTTAAGCATACTCATGTACTGGCAAATGCTAAACTTTCTTTATGAACCTTAATAATTTCTCCTTAAGCGTCAAAATTTCACAAAATCAGAATTTAGAACATAAGTGTGAGCACTCAACATAATAAAACTTCCCTTCGCTATTTATTCATGCCTTTCCTTGATCTAGAGGTTACAACACACCATTCCCGAAATCTTAGTCTTTTGAATCAGAGTATGTTAAATACTTTTTCTAAGGCTCATTTCTTATTTTTAAATCAAGTACCAAACCAAGACTAACTCAACTCAATTCTCATTATAAATAACTTAAGCTTGGCAAATACTTTGTTCATAAGACATATGATCCTTTCAAAAAAGCATTTTCAAGTGTTCTCAAAATCTTTAATAACACGACATCATACACTTATATATATAAATAACCACAAGGCTAGGGAAATATTTAAGCCTCACATAGCATATTAACCCCCTAATTATTATTTGAAGACTTGTACTTGCAATAGGATGAAAACAAGTGAAATTTTACTTTTCTGGTGCAGGGGATCGATCCTCAGGGGTCTGGGATCGATCATGCACTAAAATATTTCCTCCCGGGTGAAATTTTGCCCAGGGGATCGATCCCCAGGGGTCTAGGATCGATCCCCCCCTTTAAAATGGCAGAAAACACATTTTTACAGCATGGGGATCGATCCTCTCATAGTGGGGATCGATCCCCACTTGAAATTTTTCAGCAACAACAATTTTTTCAACATGGGGATCGATCCTCCAAGGATGGGGATCGATCCCCGCAGCACAGATTCTGCAGAAAATGCAGAAATCGTGTTTTAACTCTAAACTCACCCCAAAACTCTTACCCAACCTTCCAAAACACTTAGAAATCATCATCCACACTGACATACACATAGAATCAATACTCAAACTCAGTATCTCAGAATCTAATGCAAGGAAAACACATAATCTCACACATGCAACCATCAAAACCCACACCTACAAGCATTATTGAGCCTCATGCATCACCTTCTCCCCCATGGAAATAACACTCACCCTCATGGACGAAAATATGGCTCTGGTTCAGCAAGATTACAGAGTCAAGACCACATGCAAGAAGAGAAATCAACAAGAAATGAACATAGAAGAGTAACTCACCAGGATTCTTGAAGAGAAAGTGAAATGGAGATGGTTGATGGTGGATTCCCTAGAGCTCAAGAGGGCTGGCCGAGTTTGGGTGTGATGGAGGGGGAAGAAGCTCTGAAAATGGTGTGTTTGAGGGAGAAAGTGAAGTGGTGTTAAGGGATGGGTGTTGGCCGAAAGTTTATAGGCCAAGGGGTGGTGTTGTTGTGTTATTTTGTGTTATTTTAGTGTTAATGTGTTTAGGTGGTGAGTATGAGTATGTGTTTGAGTATGATAGTGAGTAAGAAATTGCCACTAAATTTTATGGTGAGAGTTTAATAAATTTTGGGAGGCTCAGGGTCCTAAAAAGTTGCTCCGGTTGTGTTTAGGATCTAGCTCAGGCTCTCTCTCAGGTTACTCAATAACTCACTAAACATTCAATATTTAAAATAAGAAAATGACATATGATCGTTATGAAAATTTCCTTAATATTATGAGACTCTCAATAAGTCTAAAATAATTATCTCACTATATTATTAATTTCACATTATTTATCTATTAAAAGAATTTTACCAAAATCAGGAAAAATGTGAAATTCAATAATAATAGCTCTAAAATCATAATTCTCCAATATTGGTGGGAATATTTTCTAATTATTTTCTAAACACCAATTTGGGACTCTAAATTTAAATATTAAGGTCTCAACAAAATTTTTTATAACGATCATTACCACTCTCAGGGGTTCTCTAGCTCGTACAATAATAATATTAAGTTTGTCTTGCTTCTCACACAAACTTAAATTATTATGTAACAACTTATAGCATATTCACAAAATTTAGCCACATAAAGCAAATACATGTACATGTATATGTTTATGCATATATATATTTATGCACCCATATACATATATATATATATACATATATATACAAATTATTTTATTCACAAGACATAAAATATGTACACCTACACATATGCAATTTTATATTCACATAAGCACCTTTTTCATTTTAATATACCCCGCATAATTATATATATATATATATATATATATATATTACTTCAACATATATTCGTGAATAAACTCAACATCGGTCTCTCACCTGAGTAAGGAAATTTATTTAAATCCAAACACATACACCGTTCACTTTGGTTCCGGAAAATATATCTATCTCAGGCAACACCGTACCATAAGGCTTGTTCCATCATTAAACATCAATCATCATCAAATAAAATAAATAATCTTAGCACCACGTTACCCATGTGCGCACTACATATGTATATATACATATATATCAATCATAGAAAACACATCATGAGATATCACCATATATATATATAGCTCTAGGCTCCGGGCACCGAAATCCGCACCGGCAACTGAGAATACACAAAAGCAAGAAAATCCCGAATCACGGGTGTTACAGTAGGCGGCTCCATCAGTGTTTAACCTAGAAATCTCAGAGAAAATAGCAGGACTAATAACCATAGAGACATTCTTAACTTCAGTGATCAGGACACCATCATTTCGAAGAGAAAGGTTCGAATAGAACATACAAATAGAACATACGAATAGAACATACGAACTTCGGAGGCACAATCTCCAGTTCCTTGAAGCTCTCAATGTATCGTTGTTCACGCGCGGCATGAGAGAAGTACCGCGGCATTGAGACACGGTTGGAGGCTATGTTGGCAGTGGCGGCAGTAGCGGCTTCCAGACCCGAGCGGCCGGCATCCACGGCGGCACGGTAGTGAGCTCCGACGGAGGTTCTCCCGCGTTTGGTCCTTGAAGGTTCGGCCATGGCGGTTTGTGAGAGAAGGGGAAAGTGAAGATTTTGTTCGGATGGTTTGGTAGAGGAAAAGGAGAGGAAGAGATTGGTGGTGGTGGTGAGTGATTTGGTGGTGTGTGGTAGTCGGAAAGTTAGAGAGAAGGTGGAGAGAGAAAAAAGGGTCGCGGGTAGAGAGAGAAAACTCCATTTGAAATGAAGAAGAAGCTGTCGCGAACCCTTAAAACGCCGCAGTGTAATCGATTACCGCGATTCGGTAATCGATTACGGCTAAAGAGTAATCGATTACGATACCGGAAAATGAGTCCCAAAAAATGGCGAACTCTCTGTTAATCGATTACGGGCCTCCGTAATCGATTACAAAAACGATAAAAGCCTTAAAAAGGCATATAAACAGCATGTTAACATATTGTTATATCATGTTTTATGAAATGCACACAAATTAATAATATATGCTTAATATATGCACACACATAAATAATATATGCTTAATATATGCACACACATAAATAATAAATCATATATGATCATAGATAAGACATGTGAGAACATATATATAACTAAATATTAAGACATATGTAAATATAAATAAATGTAACTATTTAGAGGGAGGAGAGATAATACCTAATTCATTGCGGATGATGTAGAATTGATCTCTTGGAAGAGGTTTTGTAAAGATATCTGTTGTTTGGTAGTATCTACAAACTCCAAGATACAGTCTCCCTTTTGAACATGATCTCGAATAAAGTTATGTCTTATCTCGATGTGCTTTGTTCTTGAATGGAGAACTGGATTCTTTGAGAGATTGATGGCACTAGTATTGTCACACTTAATAGGAATACAGGATAACCGGACTCCATAATCAAGTAGTTGTTGCTTCATCCAAAGGATTTGAGCACAACAACTTCCCGCAACCACATATTCGGCCTCGGCAGTAGATAAAGCGACACTGTTTTCCAAGATATGACATGTACCACTTGTGCTTTTCCGATCCGTTTTACATCCAGCAAAGTCTGAATCAAAATACCCTACTAAACAACAAGAAGCACCTTTTGGATACCTCAAGCCAAGATTATTTGAACTTTTGAGATACCTTAAGATCCTCTTTGTTGCAGTTAGATGAGACTCTTTTGGATTGGCTTGATATCTTGCACACATGCACACGCTAAACATAATATCAGGCCTACTTGCAGTTAAGTATAAGAGAGATCCGATCATACCTCGATACATGGTGATATCTATGGATTTTCCATCTTCATCCTTGTCAAGATAGCAAGAGGTGCTCATAGGAGTTGCAATTTCTTTTGCTTGATCCATTCCAAAACGCTTTAGTAACTCCTTGCAATACTTAGATTGATGAACAAAGATGTCATCTTTAAGTTGGAGTATTTGTAACCCAAGGAAGTAATTCAATTCTCCCATCATAGACATCTCAAACTCGCTTTGCATAATGTTAGAGAACTCTTCACATAAGCATTCATTAGTAGCACCAAAAATAATATCATCAACATAGATTTGAACTAAAAGAATGTCACTCCCTTTTTGTTTTATAAAAAGAGTAGTATCAACTTTTCCCCTTGAAAAACCTTGTTCAATAAGATAATTACTTAAACGATCATACCAAGCCCTTGGGGCTTGTTTTAAACCATATAAAGCCTTTTTTAATCTATAAGCATGGTTTGGAAAACTATGATTTATAAAACCGGGGGGTTGATCTACATAAACTTCTTCTTGAATAAAACCATTTAAGAATGCACTTTTAACATCCATTTGATAAAGTTTGAAATCCATGATAGATGCAAATGCAAGCAACATTCTAATGGCTTCTAATCTAGCAACGGGAGCATATGTTTCTTCATAATCTATGCCTTCTTCTTGATTATAACATTTTGCTACTGATAAGTGTGAAATTCTGTACACTTTTTACCTCTATACTTAATATATTTGTTCATGTTCTTGCTTCAATATCCATGCATTAGATAGTTTTAATCATATTTCCACTTTGAACACATTGTAAATAAATTGTATATAATGCTCGAAATAAGTGTTAATTTTGGTTTTGTAAAATATTAAATAAAAGTTGTTGTGTTTTTATTTTCAGGGACCAATTTGGTAGAAGAATAAGCATGGAAGCAAAGAACACTTAGGAAAAATTCTGTCCAGGAACGCACTGGCCGCTAGCGCCCAATTGTTACCCGCTAGCGCCCATGTTCAAGCCGCTAGCGGCCAACACGGATCAAAGGCCCAACCCGCGTCGCGCTTCGGCCCAATTTCCCCTGAGCCTAGTAACAACTCGCTAGCGCCCGTCCTTCATGCGCTAGCGCGTGTGCGGTCGCTAGCGAGGGTGAGCAGGCCGCTAGCGACCAATATCGCAGAAAACAACAACAATTAGTGGAGCTGTCATTTTCAAGTTTGGCTCTTCTGATTCTTCCAACCCGTGATCCCTTGATACAAGGGAGCTCCAGGAGCTTGTCTGCAATCATTCTAGCCTCCCCAATCATTCTGATATCAATAGTGTAGTGAGAGAAGCTCTCACCTCTCTCTAGGATTCCAAGAACACTTCCAACCTTCTTCCACACTCAACCTCCATTCTGATCTTTCTTGCACGAATTCTTCTCGTATTGTTGTTGTAATTTAAGTTATGGAAGAGTAAACTTTTCAGTTCTGGTGTTTGTAATTGAATTCTTGCATGATGGAGTCTTGAGATAAATAAAATTCATGTGTTCTTCATGTATGAACTTGAGTTCTTGTACTTTGGTTTTAATCCATTTATGTTGAGGATGATTTTCTGATATATGGTGGATGATCAGAATGTGTATGATTCAAGGTTTATTGATTTGTGCATGTTTTGACTTGTTTAATTGAGAAGTTCATGAATTGGTTTATGAATTAACAACTTGACTAAACAACTCCTTTGTATGAGATTAATTCTTGGTAAAGATTAAGTTGAATTCACTAATAAGATCATTTAATAATTATTAGTTAGATATTATTTAATAATTATTAGTTAGAAATTAACAACTAATTATCAATATAATTATTGCGATAATTTTGTATGAGGTATCATTATTACGTTTATAACATAATTACATACGTGTATTAAACAATAAAGTGACCCTTTGAGTATCATTAAAGAGAAAAATAGGTCAAACCATACTCACCCGATTATCACCGAATTTACCACACCTATCCTACACATTTTTCTTGACCACCCTATAGGTGAATATACACCATCACACCACTTGGAACCATAAAACACTCACATCTTATTTTTCCCGGAGTATCAGCGTACGTGGCTTGTGCAGAGAAGTCATCTGACTTCTTTTTGGTGCCTCGGAGTTTTGCTGGAAGCCAGGACCTGCTAGCCCTGACTCCACCTTGTAACACCACCTACTTGCACCATGAGACGGAGCCACCACCAGCTTGAGCTTCCTTCGAAGGAGGGAAAGCTTTCTTTATAATTAGAAAAGCTTCGTGTAATTGAAAGACACAAACACTCCGAACACTCACGTTACTCTGTAAAAATCAATTCAGACAAAACTCTTCGTTACGTTCCCTCGTTCATTTTCACAAGTGAGTTGCTCTGTTCTTCTTCTTTTAATGAAATAGAATCTGATACATGTTATTGTTCATAACTATGCATACAACTCATCCATGTTTAAACTAAACTGATGGTTTTTGGTTTTTACATATGTCTATGATGCTTGCAAATCCAATTTGTATGATTCTTTGAGTATTGAATCTGATTAATGCGTTAGAACAAGGCATGTTAACTAAAAAGAGGAGAAATCTGACTTCAAATTATTTCTGAAACTATATAAAAGTAACTGGTGGTATGTTTATATGCATGCATATGTCAAAGTAAAATATAAACTGGTTTTTAGATGTGTGTGTGACTATTTTCTTTGAGATTTGAATAATTGTTTAACCAATTCTATGATTTCTGGAGCCTTGAGAACGATAAGTGATGATAGGATGACTAAGCAAATAAGATAGAAAGTTACATACCTGGAAATTACTTCACGCACTACGTACATGGAGTAGGCGTTGCGCGCCTGGAAGGAAACAGGCCAGACGCTGCCTGCGCACAAGCGCGGGGCGCCGAGGGCGCGCGAAGCGCGGAAGCAGGAAGCGCACGGGCGCGGGGCGCCCATGGCGCGCGGACCCAGGACGCGGGGCGCCCAGGGCGCGCAAGGCGTGCGGACGCAGGACGCGCACAGGCGCGGGGCGCACACAGGCGAGGGGCGCGCGGGGCGGAGACGCGCAAGATGCAAGGGCGCGGGGCGCCCGGAGCGCGCGGGGCGCAGGACGAGCAGGGCGCGAGGCGCGCTGAGAGCGCAGGGCGCGGGCGTGCGAGGCACGCAAGGGCGCCGGGCACTGGGAATCGCGCAGTCGTGGCCTACCATGCGCTGCGTCGATTCCTGGTGCACCGAAGCTAGACCAATTTCTCTAATTTATTTTAATGATCAATAAACTACGAAATATTTTTATAATTATTTCTTAAAACTAGTAGCAGTATTATTAAATATACAGAACAAGACAATACGAGTATATATATATGTATCTATGTGCTGTGAAAACTGAAAAGCTTATAACTAAATCAAATATAATTACTATAGGTATGCAACGATGTTACTACACGATAGTATTACCGGGTGATCAAGATATCTGCTGCTGTTATATACCGAATCTGTAAATTAGAGTGATAATGTGAAATGGTAATGCTAGTGTATAAGACTGTACTCATGCATGATGGTTGTACTGTTCTTGAGGTTGTATTATGGATTGCATGAACGACTCGGTGGAATTCCTGGAATTGTCCGGACGAGTACCCGAGGATGCTACATGTGTTTGTTAAATTATAACTGCTGCTCGTTATATTCGTTCGATTGAATTTCTGGTTAGCTTGGATCCAGCCATCTAATCGACTAGATGGTGGTGCATTGGACCTACGGGACATGTGGACTAGACGACAGTGGACTCTTTTGACACAAGACACCTCCGAATCAAGGAACCTTTAAAGTTTAGGCGAGAACGGAGCTGTGGTCAAGGTCAAGACTTCCCGGTCTAGGACTCAGAGCATATTTGAGGGACACATAGTCCCGACTTGCATATGATACCACGGCCGGGCCGTGATGCCGAATGGTGTTATCCGAGGAGTTAGAGTTTCCATGGCTGGGCCATGATGCCGGACTTGCAATCCGAGGATTTTTGTGACCGGATACACTTTCGAGGGTCATAGTGTACACTTACATGAATAGTGAACGAAGGAATATCGAATGTGAGGCATGGACCAGTGGACTCGTAGTACGGCCTACGAGGAAATTGTGAAACCAACCTTATAGTTGATATTTACGTAGGTTGCTAGAAATGCGAGAACCTAGTGAAAACGTAGACTCCCTTAGAAACGGATCCTTAAGATGTTTGATCAATCAAGGTAAGGACTCATAGTTTTGGAACTAGTACCACCTTTTGAAAAGAAAGAGTATTACTTTGATTGACTAGAATTGTCATACGAGCACGTTGATCCGTGTGCTTTACGCAACTCACTAAGACTCTCGAGTCTTACCCTCTCTTTCTTTCGTATGTCAAATTCTAGATGGGTCAGCTTCCACACCCTCCACGTAGACCTTATGTTTTTGGACTCTCTACGTACGACCCAGAGACCGGCTTAATTTCGGTTACGCACCACGTCCCTGGTACCACACAGTTCTTCTTACCGGATCTCACACGAAGATTCCCAGCCCCTCGACATGACGCAGCTCCAGCTCAGGCAGCATCTCCACCACCACCACCACCAGCGGAGGAGGACCCGGTCGAGGCAGAGGATTCAGACCTAGAGGAGGAACCTGAGCCTTATTATGTACCTGGCGAGCCTGGAGCAGATTCGTCAGAGGAGGAGGATCCCGAAGAAGATATACTAGAGGGTGAGGAGCAGCAGTAGACAGTCGAGCGGTCGTATAGTGGAGATTTCTTTTGTTTAGTAGTTAGTCGCCTCATTTTGAGTTGTACCACTGAGTAAGCTGCAACGCTCCTCAGTGTAGGTTGAGATTTTGATTCTGTACATGCACTTTCATCAGATATTGGTCCAATTCAGTATACAGAGGGCCATTTATGTACACATATATTACCTTTATGTCTTGGTTATGTTTCTATTATCATATAAGTATTCCCAGTACATGGTTTATTATATTAGGAACCTAATGTCATGGCTTGTTGAGTTTTACCCCGTTTACTATATCCCTATTCTGTATAGGTATAAAAAAAAAAAGTGATGTTCCGAGTTGTTAATCTTAACCATGGCAAGGTTGATAAATCGGGATGTTACAGATTATACATGGTTAAATGTGTAAAATGGTTAGTTCAATGGTTAAAAGTGAGTAATGTGTTTGTATGATCACCTTTAATGAAGAGCATAATGATAAAAGTGAACTAAACACTCTTGTTTCATGCATGTTTCATGGTTTTATGAGTTAATGATGGATGAATTCATGCAAGTCTTCTTTATAAACACTAGAACACCTTTGTAATTGAAATTTCCATCACCTTTAATTTGTATGCTTACACAAAAATCCCCTTCAAAATTAACAAGAATTACTAGTAGTTTCCTCGAGAGACGACTTTGGGTTAGTTTACCGCTATCTCGTGTGTAAGCTAAATCAAACCTTTGTTTTCCCGTTGAACAAATTATTTACTAAATTGATCGGAACTTGGAGAAGTAACGACACTCCGGGTTGTCCCGCATCAAATTTTGGCGCCGTTGCCGGGGAAACGGCAAGTAATTTTTGTGACTCTTGTAAAATTGTGAATATTGTGCATATTGCTGTCCTATGTTTTTAAAAATTGAAAACACAAAAATATTTGTAATTTAATTTGCTGATTTATGTATCTTTATGTTTAAGTATGCTATTTATGTTGGATGACTCGATCTCAACCTGATTCAACCTTGGCACGATTTGATCCGGAAATTGAAAGAACTTTAAGAAAGTTAATGTAAGCTCCAGAACCCTTCTGAGAGAATTAGACATAATTCTCTTAAGAGTTATGAAAGTTTTAATGATAACAAGGTAAGCCATAAGTATAAAAATTTTACCTAAGGTTTTGCTAATATGTGCGCTAAGTGTCTCAGAAAGCTTTAAATTATTGCAATACCATGAGCAAAGACCAAGACAAAACATCAAGTAGCCTCGAGATCAATTGATAAAATCATAGCGCCAACAGATATCAGAAAGGATGTCTCAGAAGCGCAGAAGGTGAAAACATGTTTCTGAGGAAAGAACACTGTCGCCTCAGAAGGGTCTCAGAAGACCTTGCGACTAGCAGTTCTCAGAAGGGTCTTCTCTCAGAAGGTTCGCCTCAGAAGTCCGTACAACTCTCAGAAAGTTGGACTCAGAAGCAACCAAGTGTCTGGACTCAAGGGAGCGCAAGCAGTCTCAGAAAGCTCGCTACAACTAACCAAGGAAGTGGGAACACGCGCACTGTGCAGTTCTGAAAAGTTCCTCATTTCGCGCTAACTGTAGCAGGGAGCCGTTCTGAAAAAGGACACAGCCACATAAGCAAAGTGAAAGCTTCTAATTTCGTGGCTCTTTGATGCCTATATATATGAGTTCAATTCCAGAGCAATGTGACGAAACTCTTGCGCTAAAAACTCTTGATTAAACGTGCAAAAACTCTGTTGAATTGAAAATCTTTTTGCGAAAACTTAGAACTTTCTCAGAAAGACAATTTTTACGAAATTGTTCTTCTAACTTTGCAAAATCTTCTAGTTCTGAATTGGTGTAAATTCTTACATTTGTAAGTTAAATGTAGAAGTCTACTAAGGGTCAAATTAAGTTTGTAACTTAATCTTAGTAGTTAGTTTTCGAAGCAAAAACAACTTTCCTAAAAACGCTAAGTCCTTCTTTGTGTGAAGGCAGGTTTAAGTCCTCTGGTGTTTGAGGCAAAGTTCAAAGTCCTTAAGTGATTAAGGCAAGGAAGTCCTCGGTTGTGAGGCAAGGAAGTCCTTAAGTGTTTAAGGCAAGGAAGTCCTCTAGTGTTGGAGGCAAGGAAATCCACTTCGGGTTGTGAAGTGGTGGAAGTCCTTTACGTGGTAAAGGCATTGTTGTCTGGGAAGGCACTTTAAGAAGAATATCCAAGAACTCTCAACTGAAGGTTGGGGACTGGAGTAGGTTGGTTATAACCGAACCAGTATAAAATTCTCTGTGTTAAGCTTTTCTCCCTTACTCCTTACTTGTACAAATCTTTGAGAAAAACTCTATCACAACTTTAACTAAGAGGTCTCGAGAAAACTTCATTGATTAAAATCAGAAAGCGTTAAAGAAACTCTAACTCAAAGTTATTTTCTTAAAACTGCTCAGAGAGGAACTTTCTCAGAAAGACTAAGTTCTCAGAAACTTAATCTTCTCAGAAAGCAATTTCCGCTGCAAACTTTAAAATCTACCTTCTGAGTAAAAACAGCTTTCTAAGTAAAAGTTTTAAGAAGTAATTTTTAAAACTTGCACGATTCAACCCCCCGTTCTCGTGCACACATACACTTTCAATTGGCATCAGAGCTCGGTCCTTAAGGGGTTGAGCACTTCGCAGTGTCAAGGAAAAGATCCACAAAGGGAAATATGAATTCACCAGCTACATTCATATCAGATGGGGCTTCGATAAACAGACCTCCTATGTTTCTCGGAGACAGCTTCGACTACTGGCATGACAGGATGACGCTATTCATCAAGCACACCAGTCTGGACTTATGGGATAGGATCGAGAGTGGAGACTATCAGCCTCTGCAGACAATTACAGAGGACGTTGTGGTTGCAACAGATGCTGAGCCAGAAGTGGCACCTCCAACACTCAGAACCTATACAAGACGAGTCCCTAAGGATGAATGGACTCAAGAAATGAAGGAGAAGATACAACTCAACTTCAAAGCCAAGTATATTCTCCTCTGTGCTTTACCCAAGGTAGAATATGACAAAATTGTGTCATGTGATACTGCACAAGAGATTTGGGAAAGACTTCATATGCTGCACGAAGGTAATGACGAACTCAAGGAAACGAAAATCTCAATGCTCGTACACAAATACGAGTCCTTTAGCATGCAGCCTGAGGAAACTATTGACAGCATGTCAATAAGATTTCTCCATATCATCAACCAACTGAAAGTCTTGGGAAAGACTTATTCAAACGCTGAGATGGTAAGAAAAATCCTCAGAAGCCTTTCTGCAAAATGGCGTCCTAAGGTCACAGCAATCCAGGAAGCCAAGGATCTAAACCAGCTGGGTTTGGATGTACTATTTGGTTCGCTCAGAACGCATGAGATCGAACTGGAAGGGTTGCTCGGAGGACCATCCGCTTCCTCCAGACCTCAGAAGGGACTGGCTCTGAACAGTCAAGTCAGAAAATCTTCCAAAGCTTTCAAAGCTGAAGAAGCTTCTGAGTCTGACAATGATGAAGGCTCAGAATCTGAAGACGACGACATCTCTCTCCTAGTAAAGAAAATGAAGAAAGCCTGGAGAAAGAGACCAAACAAAAGCAAGGAATTCACTCCTAAGAAAGGAAAGTCAAAGCCTTTAGATGCCACATGCTTTGGATGTGGAGAAAAAGGCCACTTCAAGACGGAGTGTCCACAAAACAAAGGGAAGAAGAAATTCATCCCCAGAAGGAAAAAGAAGGCAATGGCTGCAACCTAGAGTGATTCAGAAGAAGAAGCTTCTGAAGGAGCAAGTGAGGAAGAAGAAGCTAATGTTTGCTTCATGGCAGGAACTGACTATATTCTGGAAACATAATCTGAATCAGAAGAGGTACCAAATTCTCCTCCTCTTTCATATTCATACGATGAGCTCTCAGAACTTTATTATGATCTTCTGAAAGACTCAAACGAGCTAGCTAACAGTTTCAGCAATCTCAAAAAATCTTTTAAAAATTTAGAAGCTGAAAATGTAAGACTAACTCAAGAGGTTCAGAACCTAAGGCTTGAAAGAGACGACTTCAAGGGTAGATACCTTGAAAGTCATGACCTGTATCAAGCATTAGAAAGTCTGTCTTCAATCACAGTAGAGAAGGCTGAAAATGAAAAGGCCATGATCGAACTGCAAAAGACAAATGAACTTCTAACCTCTGACTTAGTTAAGATGGTAAATGGTGAAAAGATGCTAAGTCTTTTGCTTGGGGGTCAAAAACCATATAAAGACAAAAGTGGTCTTGGATATGAAGAAGTCTTTGAACCACATGATCTTGATCCATCCTTAACCAAGTCACCTCGCATGTGCATTATATGTTTTAAGAGTGGTCATGGTTCTGAAAATTGCCCTATGTTGAAAAAAGGAAAAATCTCTAAGCCTCAGAAGGCTAAGAAGAAAACTCAGAAAGCAAAGCCTTCTAAGAAGACTAACCCCTCTCAGAAGGGTAAAACTTCTCAGAAAGCAAGTGCTTCTGAAAAGGGCAAACAAAAGGGTTCTGACTCTCAAAACCATAACCCTTCTAAGAAAAGAAGGCAAAAGTCCAAGAAAGCTAACAAGCAAGGACCCAACAAAGAATGGGTACCTAAATCTATTAACTTTGTGACTGCAGGTACATCATCAAGCGCTGCTCCACCACCACGATGAGCAGTGGTACCTTGACAGTGGCTGCTCGAGGCACATGACTAGAAGCAAGCACTGGTTCAGAAGCCTCATGTAACATCCCGATTTATCAACCTTGCCATGGTTAAGATTAACAACTCGGAACATCACTTTTTATTTTATTTTTTTTATTTTATACATATACAGAATAGAGATATGGTAAACGGGGTAAAACTCAACAAGCCATGACATTAGGTTCCTAATATAATAGACCATGTACTGGGAATACTTATATGATAATAGAAATATAACCAAGACATAAAGGTAATATATGTGTACATAAATGGCCCTCTGTATACTGAATTGGACCAATATCTGATGAAAGTGCATGTACAGAATCAAAACCTCAACCTACACTGAGGAGCGTTGCCGCTTACTCAGTGGTACAACTCAAAATGAAGCGACTAACTACTAAACAAAAGAAATCTCCACTATACGACCGCTCGACTGTCTACTGTTGCTCCTCACCCTCTAGTATGTCTTCTTCGGGATCCTCCTCCTCTGATTAAACTGCTCCAGGCTCGCCAGGTACATAATTAGGCTCGGGTTCCTCCTCTGGGTCTGAGTCCTCTGCCTCGACCGGGTCCTCCTCCGCTGGTGGTGGTGGTGGTGGAGATGCTGCCTGAGCTGGAGCTGCGTCATGTCGAGGGGCTGGAAATCTTCGTGTGAGATCCGGTAAGAAGAACTGTGTGGTACCAGGGACGTGGTGCGTAACCGAAATCAAGCCGGTCTCTGGGTCGTACGTAGAGAGTCCAAAAACATAAGGTCTACGTGGAGGGGGTGGAAGCTGACCCATCTAGAATTTGACATACGAAAGAAAGAGAGGGTAAGACTCGAGAGTCTTAGTGAGTTGCGTAAAGCACACGGATCAACGTGCTCGTATGACAATTCTAGTCAATCAAAGTAATACTCTTACTTTTCAAAAGGTGGCACTAGTTCCAAATCTATGAGTCCTTACCTTGATTGATCAAACATCTTAAGGATCCGTTTCTAAGGGAGTCTATGTTTTCACTAGGTTCTCGCATTTCTAGCAACCTACGTAAATATCAACTATAAGGTTGGTTTCACAATTTCCTCATAGGCCGTACTACGAGTCTACTGGTCCATGCCTCACATTCGATATTTCTTCGTTCGTTGAATTGAAGGTTAGCAGTTTCTCCACTTTTCATGTAAGTGTACACTATAACCCTCGAATGTGTATCCGGTCATAAAAATCCTCGGATTGCAAGTCCGGCATCATGGCCCAGCCATGGAAACTCTAACTCCTCGGATAACACAATTCGGCATCACGGCCCGGCCGTGGTATCATATGCAAGTTGGGACTATGTGTCCCTCAAATATGCTCTGAGTCCTAGACCGGGAAGTCTTGACCTTGACTACAGCTCCGTTCTCGCCTAAACTTTAAAGGTTCCTTGATTCAGAGGTGTCTCGTGTCAAAGAATCCTCTGCCATCTAGTCCACATGTCCCGTAGGTCCAATGCACCACCATCTAGTCTATTAGATGGATGGATCCAAGCTAACCAGAAATTCAATCGAACGGATATAACGAGCAACAGTTATAATTTAACAAACACGTGTAGCATCCTCGGGTACTCGTCCGGACAATTCCAGGAATTCCACCGAGTCGTTCATGCAATCCATAATACAATCTCAAGAACAGTACAACCATCATGCATGAGTACAGTCTTATACATTACCATTTCACATTATCATTCTAATTTACAGATTTGGTATATAACAACAGATATCTTGATCACCCGGTAATACTACTGAGTAGTAATATCGTTGCATAGCAATAGTAATTATATTTGATTTAGTTATAAGCTTTTCAGTTCTCACAGCACATAGATACATATATATAAACTCGTATTGTCTTGTTCTGTATATTTAATAATAATGCTACTAGTTTTAAGAAATAATTATAAAAATATTTCGTAGTTTATTGATCATAAAAATAAATTAGAGAAATTGGTCTAGTTTCGGTGCACTAGGAATCGACTCAGCGCATGGCAGGCCACGACCGCGCGATTCCCAGCGCCCGGCGCCCTGCGTGCCTCGCACGCCCGCGCCCTGCGCTCCCAGCGCCCGCGCACGCCCGCGCCCTGCGCGCCCGCACGCTCGCACGCCCGCGCGCTGCGCTCCCAGCGCCCGCGCCCAGCGCCCTGCGCCTGTGCGCATCCTGCGTCCGCGCGCCTTGCGCGCCCTGGGCGCCCCGCGCCCGTGTGCGTCTTGCGTCCGCTCGCCTTGCGCGCCCTGGGCGCCCCGCGCCCGTGCGCGTCCTGCTTCCGCGCCTCGCGCGCCCTCGGCGCCCCGCGCCCGTGCACGTCCTGCGTCCGCGCGCCTTGCGCGCCCTGGGCGCCCCGCGCCCGTGCACGTCCTGCGCCCGCGCGCCTACTCTATGTATGTAATGCATGAAGTAGTTTCCAGGTAATTAACTATCTAACTCCAATTTCTATCTAAACTATTAAATCTTCTTATCATCATTTATGATTCTTAAGGCTTATGAAAGCATGGAATTGGTTAAACAATTATTCAAATCTCAAAGAAAATAGTCGCACACACATCTAAAAACCAGTTTATATTTTACTTTGACATATGCATGCATATAAAAATTACCACCAGTTACTTTTATATGGTTTCAGAAACAATTTGAAGTCAGATTCTTCATCTTTTTAGTTAACATGCCTTGTTCTAACGCATTAATCAGATTCAACACTCAAAGAATCATACAAATTGGATTTGCAAGCATCATAGACATATGTACGAAAACCAAAAGCCATCAGTTTAGTTTAATCATGGATGAGTTGTATGCATAGTTATGAACAATAACATGTATCAGATTCTATTTTGTTAAAAGAAGAAGAACAGAGCAACTCACCTTAAGGTTGAACTTAGAAATTTGAAAACGGAAGGAAGGGATGATCTATTGGTAATTCTGTCTAGGGAAAATAGGTGTAACAGAGGTGTTTCTCGTGTGCTATTCCATTGATCGTAAGTCTATATTTATAGAAAGAGCTTTCCACCCTCTGAAGGAAACTAAAACAACAGCTAGCTGGCTTCGTAGATGACAAGCAGGTGGTGGTGGCGTACTAAAACTAGTGGTGTCCCGAGCTGGAGTCAGAGACAGTAGGTGGTGGCTTCGGATGGAAACAGAGGATGATCAAATGGCTCCTCTGTTAATGCCACGTACTACCCTATACTCTAGGAAAAATAAGATGTAAGTGTTTTATGCTTCTGGGTGGTGTATTGGTCTATATTTCCATATAGGGTGATCACGAAAAATGTATAGAATAGGTGCGGTAAATTTGGTAATAATCGGGTGAGTATGGTTTGACCTATTTTTCTCTCTAATGATACTCAAAGGGTTACTTTATTGTTTAATACACGTATGTAATTATGTTATAAACGTAATAATGATACCTCATACAAAATTATCGCAATAATTATATTGATATTTAGTTGTTAATTTCTAACTAATAATTATTAAATAATATGTTTAAGGCAAGGGTGTTACACCTCAAGCCCATGAAAGGCGGAACAATGCGATTCGGTGATGGCGCTAAGGGAAGAGTCACTGCAATCGGAGATGTTGGTAAGGATTCCTCTCACCAAATCTCAGATGTACTTTTGGTCGATGGTTTAACTCACAATCTATTAAGCATCAGTCAATTTTGTGACAAAGGCTTAAAGGTTGAGTTTTATGCCAAGTATTGTCATGTGATTAATCTCACAAATGACAAGATCGTTCTGGAAGGAAAACGTGTTGGTAACATTTATGTTATCCATCTGGATGATTTAAAGGATCAAAACGTGGAGTGCCTTGTCTCTGTCCAAGAAGACAAATGGCTATGGCACAAGAAACTTGGTCATGCTCATATGAGACTTCTTTCTGAACTCTCTCAGAAAGGACTTGTAAAGGGCCTTCCCAGAATTAAGTATCAGAAGGATGCAACCTGCGACTTCTGTGAAAAAGGGAAACAGACCAAAGCTTCCTTTCCTAGTAAAAGTGGTATTTCAACTCAGAAACCACTGGAACTACTCCACATGGATCTCTTTGGACCAACCAGAACGACTTCTTTGTCTGGAAAACGCTATGGTCTTGTCATAGTGGATGATTACTCAAGATTCACTTGGGTTTTCTTTCTAGTTTCTAAGGAAGAAACTTTTGAGAAGTTCAAAGCATTTGCAAAAAGAGTTTCAACAGAAAAGGATTCGCACATTCATGCCATAAGATCAGATCATGGTGGTGAATTTGAGAACCATGCTTTCGAAAAGTTTTGTGAAAATCTGGGCATTGCTCACGAATTTTCATCTCCCAGAACTCCTCAACAAAATGGAGTGGCTGAGAGAAAGAATCGAAGCCTTCAAGAGATGGCAAGAACAATGCTCTTAGAAAGTGGACTTTCAAAAGGTTTCTGGGCTGAAGCAGTTAACACTTCATGCTACATTCAGAATCGAGTCTTTCTGAGACCAATTCTGAAAAAGACACCTTACGAGCTATGGAAGAATAAAATACCAAACATTTCTTATTTCCATGTATTTGGTTCTTCTTGTTTTATTCTCAACACAAAGGACAAACTCTCTAAGTTTGATCCTAAGTCCGATGATGGATGCTTCCTAGGATACTCCTCAGTCTCTAAAGCTTACAGAGTATATAACAAAAGGAGCAAATGTGTTGAAGAAACAATCCATATTAAGTTCAAAGAACTTAGTAAGGACATGTCTCAGAAAGATGCTGACTTAGAAGATGAGTTTGAGAAACTCAACATCTCTTCTGAGAAAGCCAAAAGAAAAATTCTTATAGATGATGAGACTGATTTCCAACCCATGGAAAAATCATCTCCATCTAAAGAAAAATCTAGTAACATCATCAAAGCTCCAGAACTTAGAAAATCTACTTCTCCAAATGCAATGGAACTTAGATTCTCAGAAGGACAAGCTTCTGATGACTCAGAAAGAGAACCTTCTGTGTCTCCTTCTCAGAACCCTACTCCTAAAGGGATTAGAGGTTCAAGAGACTTGAAGAACGTCTCTCAGAACGAAGTCTTGGGCAATCCAGAACGTGGCGTAAGAACCAGAAGGAACTATACAAATCTTGCTATGGTTTCTGAGCTTGAACCAGACTCCATAGAAGAGGCGTTAGATGATCCTAACTGGGTAAATGCCATGCAGGATGAACTTGACCAATTCGAGAGAAATCAAGTTTGGAAACTAACTCAGAAACCCAAAGGCAAGAGTGTCATTGGGACTAAATGGGTGTTTCGAAACAAACTTGATGAAAACGGTCAAGTCGTGAGAAACAAGGCCAGATTGGTTGCACAAGGGTACAACCAACAAGAAGGGATAGACTACGATGAAACCTTCGCTCCAGTCGCCAGATTGGAAGCTATTAGAATGTTGCTAGCTTTTGCTGCACACAAAGGTTTCAAACACTATCAGATGGACGTTAAGTCTGCCTTCTTGAATGGATATCTTTCTGAGGAAGTTTATGTAAAACAACCTCCTGGTTTTGTGAATGATGCATTCCCGGATCACGTATTTAAGCTTACAAAGGCTCTCTATGGTCTGAAACAAGCTCCAAGAGCTTGGTACGATAGATTGAGCTCTTTCCTACTTAAAAACGGATTCTCAAGAGGGAAAGTGGACACAACTCTCTTTACACTCTCAGAAGACTCTGGTTTCTTGATTGTCCTGATTTATGTTGATGACATAATATTTGGCGCAACCAATGAATGCCTTTGCAAAGAATTCTCCAAGCTTATGCAAGGTGAATTCGAGATGAGCATGATGGGAGAATTAAAATTCTTCCTAGGACTGCAAATCAAGCACGAGTCAGAAGGGACAGTTATCCACCAAGAGAAGTATACCAAAGAACTTCTGAGGAAGTTTCTGATGGATAAGGCCAAACCCATGAGCATTCCCATGCATCCCTCTCAAGTAATTGACTTGGATGAAGATGGTGAGAAAGTCTCAGAAAGCAACTATCGAGGGATGATTGGCTCACTTCTCTACTTAACTGCCTCCAGACCAGATATCCAACTCAGTGTTGGGATCTGTGCTAGATTCCAGTCTAAGCCTAAGCAATCACATTTAACTGCAGTTAAACGAATTTTACGATATTTAAGTGGAACTACTAATCTTGGTCTTTGGTACGAGAAAGGTTGTTCTTCTGATGTTGTAGGATATTGTGATGCTGACTACGCTTGAGATAGGATCGATCGCAAAAGCACAAGTGGCTGCTGCTGCTTCTTTGGAGAATGCTTGATCACTTGGTCTTGCAAGAAGCAAAATACGATCGCCCTATCAACTGCTGAAGCTAAATATGTGTCTGCTGCGAACTGCTGTTCTCAGATGCTATGGATTAAGAATCAACTACTTGATTATCAATTAAGGTACACCAAAATTCCTATCCTTTGTGATAATACAAGTGCTATCAACTTAGCTAAGAATCCTATTCAGCATTCTCGATCCAAGCACATTGATATAAAACATCATTTTATTCGGGATCATGTGCAAAAAGGCGACATTGAACTCAAATTTTTGAATACTGAGGATCAAATCTCAGATATATTTACAAAGCCTTTACCCGAGGATCGTTTCAATGTTCTGAAAGGACTTCTTAATCTAAGACGTTTCTAAGAACTTTGAAATTAAAAACTCTTTCCCAGAAACCCCCCTTAGTCCTAGTTTAGACTCTGAGACAAACAATAGAACTAAGCTTCTGACCTAGAAGTAGGAAAACACAGAAAAACTCTATCTGAGAAAATTTGTTCTCAGAAGACTCATCTCTCAGAAAGGAGATCTTCTGAAACATTTCTCAGAAGGAGGGTTTCTCAGAAGGACCACCTCTCTCAGAAAGGTACCTTCCGAGAAACAAGTTACCAACGGTAACTTTTGGATAAGTGTCAGAAACGGCTAGTTACAAGTCATTTCTATAAATACTCATGGCATTGTTTCATTTGAGTACTTTGCGCTTAAAACTTACCAAAACTCTTCCAAATCCTCTCCTCGCTTTCCAATCTTCATCTGTTCTTGCTCTCTCTCTGCTATCTCTCTCTCTTGTTCTTCTCTATCTCCTCTCACTTCTTCTCAAACTTAAACCCTTCTTCCAAATGGCCTTCACTGGAGAGATTAAGGGCTTAATGAGAAACAACCTCAAAGAAGTATCCGAAGATATTCTCTACGACAATGAGGAGATGCAGTCCCTATTCCACAAGACTTATCTTCCAAGAAATCTTGCTATGGGAAGGGTACTACCTCTCAACGTATACAATCAAGTGGATGAACTTCAACTCACTTTCCTCAAGCAACCTGGATGGCCAGCCATGATGAGCTCCGAGGACGTGTGCTACCCAAATGTGGTGAGAGCATTCTATTCGCAAATAGAAAGGTTCACCAACAAAGGGGTCAAGAGCACGATTGCTGATCAGCCAATCCGCTTCTCCTCCTCTGACATCAACAAAATTTTCAAGACCTTGAATGGAGGTGCAGTCATCGCCGACGACCCAGAATGGGTCAAGGAGGTTGATGACTCAGAAGAAGAAGTGGTGACACTTCTGACTGGAAGCAACAGTCTACCACTCAAGGGCGTAAAGGTGCCTCATCTTACACAAGAGGCCAGAATCATCTTCTCAGTTATCCAGCATACCCTTCTCCCTCGGATTGGAGACATGGGGAATGTCACCACCATGGACGCATGTCTACTCTATCATCTGCTGAAGAAAGAGAGGATTGATTTTGGGAGGATGGTGCTAAACTACATGATGCACCAAGCACATCCTAAAAGAGCGCTTACAAGTCTACCCTATGGGAGTCTTTTGACCAAGATCTTAAATCACTTATCTTTCCCCCTTGAAGACTATGAATATGTCTTCAACCACAGCAAATTCACCATGGTCACCTTCAACAACATCAAGAAGAAGAAGGTACCAGAGACGGGGGCACCTAAGAAGAAGGAGGAAGCAAAGCCTTCTAAGAGAGCTGTTGGTCCCAACCAGCCCTCTAAGGCTGAAAAAGGAAAGGAAAAGGTTTCCGATCCTTCAGAAAAGAAGAAGAAGAAGCAAAAGGTGACTCATCTTTCTCCAACAAGGGTGACCAGGAGTATGGCTTCTGAGGAAGCTCAGAAGACTCCTCAGAAGAAACCTGAGGTTGTTGAGGCTGCTGAAGACTCAGAAGAAACAACTTCTGAGCAACTCTTGACCAGAAAGAGGAAAGCACCTCCAACTCTCCAAGTCCCAGACGTGCCACCAGAAGGGAAAAAGAAACGTGGTCGTTTGGTAAAAGCTTACTCTAAAACTCCACCTTCCTTTCTTAAATCTTCTTCTACTTCAATTCCTGTTTCTGATTCTGTTGCTGGTTTTAACCCCACCAAATTTAAAACTAAACTCCTGCACTCCTTGAATTATCAGGGAAAGACTCACAAAGGAGTGGGGATAAAAACCACTAAGAAACAGAGCCCGCCGAAGCCGACGGGTAAAGAAATTGTAACAGTTGCTGCTATTGTCGCCACCACCGCTACTGCTACTGCTGCTGCTGTTGAAGAAGAAGCAGAAGCTTCTCATCACTCCTCCCCCTCTGGGAATGTCTCCCCTACCAGAGAAGACATTCAGGGGCATGGAGGAAATGTTGCTGATTCTTCTTCCGAGGAAGAAGATGCGGCAAGCTTTCGCATTAAGCATCGCACTCCAGATGCTGGAAGCTCCAAGAAAGAGCCCTAGAAGAAGCCCTCTGAGGTTTCTATGGTGGAACTTTCTGAGGCAACCACAACTGAAGTTGCTACTGTGAATGCTGAGACATTGGCTCAGACGATGCTTGACGTCCAGAAGGAACTGGATCAACCTTCTGAGACTCTAGAAGCTGCTCAGATGCAACCACAACAACAACTACAGCATGAGGAAGCCTTACGTGAACCAACTTCTGAGGTTGGTCCCCTCTCTTCTGAGATCCCTCAGGAACATGAGGAAACTCATGTCTCAACACATGAAGTAGTGTCAGGGACCACCAGCACTGGGCTCAGCTCAGAGGTGGGCGCTGACGCTACCATGGCTGCCGGAGTTGCAGCAGTTGAGGCATTTGTTGCCCACAGTTCCTTAGAAGGAACTCTATCTGAGAAGGACTCTGAGAAGGAACCAGAGGTTCCTCCTCTAGATCTAACAGAAGTTCCTCCTTCATCCTTCAATCAACAGGGTCCTACCTTCTCAATTACGGACTCGATGATTAGTCCTGGCTTCCAGCTGGGAAGAATGGTAGTCACACCACCCTCTGTGCAATTTCGGCCCTTCTTTGGTCGAACTGAGAAGTTGAAGTGCATTGAAGCCATACATAGCCAGATCTCAACTTTCAACCTCTCCGAAGATGCTCAGACTTCTGGTGCTATGGAGCAACCATCAGCTCGGCAACCTTCTGATCTAGACCTTGCTCTAGTTTCTGAGGACACTCAGAGGCAGCCTTCTATTGAATTCGCTGCTATTGAAGACAAAGCTGTCCAAGAAGAAGAACTTCCTGCATATCAACAGAGGGATATCATCGATGAGGTTCTTGAGGCTGAAGTCTCTCGCCCTCCTCCATCTCAACCCTCATCTTCTCAACAGCCTTCCACTTCCTCTGAACTACCTCCAGAATGCGCTCAGAATGCGACTCAGAGCGAGATTCTCATGGAGATATGCCAGCTGCTACGCTACATTGCCAGAAGACAGTAGTTTTGCTATAAGTATAAAAATTTTACCTAAGTATAAAAATTTTACCTAAGGTTTTGCTAATATGTGCGCTAAGTGTCTCAGAAAGCTTTAAATTATTGCAATACCATGAGCAAAGACCAAGACAAAACATCAAGTAGCCTCGAGATCAATTGATAAAATCATAGCGCCAACAGGTATCAGAAAGGATGTCTCAGAAGCGCAGAAGGTGAAAACATGTTTCTGAGGAAAGAACACTGTCGCCTCAGAAGGGTCTCAGAAGACCTTGCGACTAGCAGTTCTCAGAAGGGTCTTCTCTCAGAAGGTTCGCCTCAGAAGTCCGTACAACTCTCAGAAAGTTGGACTCAGAAGCAACCAAGTGTCTGGACTCAAGGGAGCGCAAGCAGTCTCAGAAAGCTCGCTACAACTAACCAAGGAAGTGGGAACACGCGCACTGTGCAGTTCTGAAAAGTTCCTCATTTCGCGCTGACTGTAGCAGGGAGCCGTTCTGAAAAAGGACACAGCCACATAAGCAAAGTGAAAGCTTCTAATTTCGTGGCTCTTTGATGCCTATATATATGAGTTCAATTCCAGAGCAATGTGACGAAACTCTTGCGCTAAAAACTCTTGATTAAACGTGCAAAAACTCTGTTGAATTGAAAATCATTTTGCGAAAACTTAGAACTTTCTCAGAAAGACAATTTTTACGAAATTGTTCTTCTAACTTTGCAAAATCTTCTAGTTCTGAATTGGTGTAAATTCTTACATTTGTAAGTTAAATCTAGAAGTCTACTAAGTGTCAAATTAAGTTTGTAACTTAATCTTAGTAGTTAGTTTTCGAAGCAAAAACAACTTTCCTAAAAACGCTAAGTCCTTCTTTGTGTGAAGGCAGGTTTAAGTCCTCTGGTGTTTGAGGCAAAGTTCAAAGTCCTTAAGTGATTAAGGCAAGGAAGTCCTCGGTTGTGAGGCAAGGAAGTCCTTAAGTGTTTAAGGCAAGGAAGTCCTCTAGTGTTGGAGGCAAGGAAATCCACTTCGGGTTGTGAAGTGGTGGAAGTCCTTTACGTGGTAAAGGCATTGTTGTCTGGGAAGGCACTTTAAGAAGAATATCCAAGAACTCTCAATTGAAGGTTGGGGACTGGAGTAGGTTGGTTATAACCGAACCAGTATAAAATTCTCTGTGTTAAGCTTTTCTCCCTTACTCCTTACTTGTGAAAATCTTTGAGAAAAACTCTATCACAACTTTAACTAAGAGGTCTCGAGAAAACTTCATTGATTAAAATCAGAAAGCGTTAAAGAAACTCTAACTCAAAGTTATTTTCTTAAAACTGCTCAGAGAGGAACTTTCTCAGAAAGACTAAGTTCTCAGAAACTTAATCTTCTCAGAAAGCAATTTCCGCTGCAAACTTTAAAATCTACCTTATGAGTAAAAACAGCTTTCTAAGTAAAAGTTTTAAGAAGTGATTTTTAAAACTTGCACGATTCAACCCCCCGTTCTCGTGCACACATACACTTTCAGTTAAGACGTGTAAGGAAATCGGGTAGTGAAATTGAGGATCTAATTGATAATAATTCTGATTTTTCCCTTGAACATTCTGATTTGTGCGTTAGTGTTTCAGGTTTTTCCAATCACAGTATGGCGGATAGACCACCAACTCTAAGAGAACTTGCTGCCCCAGATTTTACTCACCAACCTTTGGGGATTGTTTACCCAAATCTTGACGTAGGCTTCGAGCTTAAGGGAGCATTAATCCATTGGCTTCCTAAGTTTAATGGCCTAGCCGGAGAAGACCCACACCAACACTTAAAAGAATTCCACATAGTGTGCGCCACTCTCCGCCCTCAAGGTATAAATGAGGACCACGTGATGTTGAGAGCATTCCCGTTCTCTCTTGAAGGTTCGGCAAAACAATGGCTACTCAATCTTCCCAATGGTGCAGTGACATCGTGGATGGACATGAAGCGAACATTTTTAGAGAAATTCTTTCCCGCTTCACGTTCAGCCTCCATTCGGAAAGAGATCAGCGGCATTCGGCAACACCAAGGCGAGTCTTTGTACGAGTATTTGGAGCGTTTTAAACACCTAGTTGCTAGCTGCCCCACACATCAAATTCCGGAGCAACTTTTACTCCAATATTTCTATGAAGGTCTCTTAGCACTGGATAGAGTAAGCATTGATGCTGCAAGTGGCGGTGCTCTCATGAACATAACACCCGTCGAAGCAAAGGAATTGATAGAGACTATGGCATCAAATTCTCAACAATTCGGCACAAGGAGTTCAGTGCCAACAAAAGGTGTGAATGAAGTAGAAACCCCTCATGGTGAAGGAAAAACACTTGCCAATAAATTGGAGGAAATTTTGGTTGTCATGAAGCAATTGGTGGTAAATCAACAAAAGCCACAATCATCAACAACAATGGTAGCTCAACTAGAGTGTGGCATTTGTGCCGGTGAACATCACACCGACTCTTGTCCGATACTTTTAGATGAGAATGCCATAGTGGCAGCCACTATGCCATACCAACCAAGATCTAATTTCCAACAAAATCAAGGAAACAACCAACTCCCATTTGGCAACACATACAATCCATCTTGGAGAAATCATCCTGATAGGATGCGAAATTCTGTGCATTCTTTACCTTTACATGTGCATCTTGCATTCTTTATTGCTTTAATAATGGTTCTTTACACTGTTTGTGCATATTTTCACTTTCTTGGTTAGTGTGGCAATTTTATGTCGTTTTGAGGCTTGTTAGTGGCATTTCGGTCTTGTTATCTTTGATGCACTCTTGGGTAGTGTCTTTGGATTTCAGGGACCTAGGCCGGAGCTACTTCGAGTCTTGGAAGCATCAGGAGCGAACGAGCGGACGAAACGGCGAGCTGAAGAAAAAGCTGCATCTTTTGGTTTTCTGTGTTGGTCGCTAGCGACCAGCATTATGCTTGCTTGGTCGCTAGCGATCGGGTCGTGACAGCAGCAGTAAATTATGCAGAATTTGCAATTTAGTCCCTAGTTCATTTTATACTTAAGACCCCTTTTGTAATTGGGCTGGGGACTTTTTTCATTTTCCTTAGTTTTAGTTTTAGGTTAGGTTATTCTAGAGAGAGAAGCTCTCCCTTCTCTCTAGAATCTCTCTTTACATTTTCTTTACATTTTCTCTCTACACATTACATACATTTCTCCAAGTTCAATTTAATTTCTAATTTCATTTCCATCTTTGCTATTGCTTTAATTTCTTGTTTCTTACTTGCTTTAATTATGGTTGAGTAGTCTCTTTGTTCTTGGTGTTGGGTAATGCTAGAATTACATTTTCCCTTGAAACCCACTGCATGATTTTGCTCTTGCTTCCTAATCTCTTGGTTCCAAATGCAATTCAAGTTTGTTTGTGTGGATCCATGCTTGCTGATTTTAATTGTATATCTTGAATGCATATTTGAATTCTTGATTGAGAGATTATTGTGCATTTGAGTGTGTTTTTGGGTGTTGAGTGAGGATTATCATTTGATGCCCATTTGCTAGGAGAGTAGGAATAATTCTTGATTGAGAATTAGGTTTGCATATGTTTAGGATAGTTTTACTATTTTGGTTTGGATCCAAATCATTTTGGTTGAATAATTCTTATGCAGGTGTAAGTTGCTTGCAAGGTGTTTGATAAAATGCCTAGGTGGGTTTAGGATGGGGAAAATATGGTTTGATGCATGTCCCAACACCAAGACTCTTTTGCATTGTTATTTTCCTTTATTTGCATAGCTTTATTTACTTCTTGCATAATCCCAAATCTACATATACTATACACACTAGATCAATGATATAAGCCTCCTTGAGAGACGACTTGGGTTGACTAGCTATACTACTATAGCCAATCAATTCAATCCCTTTTTCTTGGGAAAACTCCTCTTGTTCTTCAATTCTAAATTGATTGTAGTTAAAAGAAATAACGACGCTTTTAGCCACATCACATCCCAATCTAAGATGGGGAAATCAGAATGTTAACCAAAACAACCCACAAAATCCACCACAATACCACTCTCAAAACTCACAACAAAGATACCAACCACCCCATCAAAGGCAAAACATAAGCCAACCACATACACAACAATCTCAACCACAACCTTTACCACCACTAAACCCTCCACAAACATCAACCCATGAATCCAATGAAGGTACCATGATGCAACAATTGATGAAGATGATGATGGAGCAACAACAAGAAAATGCTATTTTTCGGCAAGATATACAAAGGAAAATGGCACAATTGGAAGCATCTCAAGCTTCTTCATCAAACCAGCAAGGAAGTCAACAAATCCCCTCTCAAACCATTCCTAATCCAAAGGGGAATGTCAGTGCAATCACTCTTAAGTCGGGAAAAGTACTTCCGGAGCCCGAGTTACCTCATGAAGATGATGTTGTTGTGGTGGAAGGTGAAAAAGAAAAAGAGAATGAAAAGAATGAAGGAATGGAAAATTTCAGTAAAGAAAAAGGAAAAAAAAAGATGATAGAAGAAAAAGAATCAATCACTTTGTCATTCCCTCAAAGAGCCCCACCATCAAAGAAGCAAGGCATAGAAGGCTTTGACAAAGAACTACTTGAAACTTTCAAAAAGGTGGAAGTTAATATCCCACTTTTAGAAGCCATCAAGCAAGTCCCTAAATACGCCAAGTTTCTGAAGGATCTCTGTACTCATAAAAGGAAGTTGAAGGGCAATGAAAAATCCAACAGTGAAGCAAATGTGTCTGTGATCGCAGCACCGCAGTTGCCCACGAAATTCAGTGATCCGGGCTCATTTTCAATCCCATTTTTGAAAACTGCAAGAGCCAAGGTTGACGTGTATGCCGGTACCTTGGATATCGAATGTGGGGACCTAAAGGCAAAGTTCTATTTGAAAAATGCTTTAAAACATCTCTCTGAAGCTCATTCAGTTTTCTCATGTGATATTTTGGAAGATTTGATTGAGGATGAGGTAGAGGGATGGTTTAGGCAAATTGGACTTGAATTTGGAGGAAATCAATGGGAACATTTTGAATCAAATGCCAATTGTTCTCAATTATGTGAGGATGATGTGGATAATGATGAAATATACTTGTTTGAACATATTTTGAATGATTCTGAACTGGAAATGCAAGTACCTAATCATCCACAACAACTGAGCATAAATGAGGAAAATGCAGAATTTTCTGATCTGCACAATTTTAATTCGCTAGCGGCCGATTCTTGCCCACTAGCGAGTAACCCATCGCCAGCGACTAATCTGTGGCCGCTAGCGACTGATCTGCATAAAACTTGTGCGCTAGCGCCTGTTTTCCGGCGGCTAGCGAGTAAGCTGACAGCAGCTGCAGTTTTGCAGGAGCAACCTGATTTTGATGAAAACAATTTTTCTATCCCCAACCTTTTCAAAAATGCTTCTTCTGAACATATTGGGGATGTTGGAACAAAAATTGAACTGAAAAATCTTCCTGATCATTTGAAGTATGCATTTTTAGGGGAATTTGAAACACTCCATGTGATCATTGCCAATGGACTTACAATTGAAAATGAAGTGAAACTCTTGAATGTTTTGAAAGAACACAAAAGAGCCATTGGCTGGTCACTTTCTGATCTGGTTGGTATTAGCCCGTCCATTTGTACACATAGAATTTTTACTGAGGAAGGGGCTAAACCAATTAGGCAACCACAGCGGAGGATGAATCCTCTTATTCTTGATGTTGTAAAGAAAGAGATTTCAAAATGCTGAATGCGGAATTATCTACCCTATCTCTGATAGTGAGTGGGTGAGCCCCGTACAAGTTGTTCCTAAAAAGTCTGGAATTACAGTTATCAAGAATGAGAAAAATGAACAAATTCCCACAAGAGTGCAAAATTCTTGGAGAGTGTGTATTGACTACCGAAAAATTGAACAGTGTAACTAGAAAGGATCATTTTCCATTACCTTTATGATCAAATGCTAGAAAAATTGGCTGGTCAAACACACTATTGTTTTCTGGATGGTTTTTCAGGATACTTTCAGATTCATATAGCACCGGAAGACCAGGAAAAAACCACTTTCACTTGTCCTTTTGGCACCTATGCCTATCGTAGGATGCCTTTGGGCTATGCAATGCACCTGGTACCTTCCAGCGCTGTATGATGAGCATATTCTTTGAATTCTTGGATAAATGTCTAGAAGTTTTCATGGATGATTTCACAGTTTATGGATCCTCATTTGATGCTTGCTTGCAAAACCTGTCCAAAATCTTGAAGCAATGTATCAAAACCAACCTAGTTTTAAACTTTGAGAAATGTCATTTCATGGTAGAAAAAAGGTGTGGTTTTGGGACATATTGTTTCAAAGGACGGGATTGCTGTGGATCCGGCCAAAATAGATGTGATTTCTTCTCTGCCTTACCCCGCAACTGTGCGGGAGATTCGGTCTTTTCTTGGCCATGCAGGTTTTTACAGACGGTTCATCCAAGATTTTAGCAAAATTGCGAATCCCTTGACCAAGTTACTTCAAAAAGACATTGAATTCAGATTTGATGAGAATTGCAAACAAGCTTTTGATGCATTGAAGGAGAAACTTACCTCTGCACCCATAGTGCAACCTCCATTCTAAAATATATATATATATATATATTGTATAGTTAGTACGGGGTACACATACATAATCTTTGATGATTCAGGGTTGTTTTAGACATTGATAAAAGTGTTGCATCAGATGGTTTTGTTTCTGTGTAAATTCAGTATGCATTAACTTTTCTTTGTCTGGAAATTAAGCTTACATATTCCACACTATCCTACCTTCACCCAAGCCCCGTTACAACCATATTAAAGCCCTCCTGATGATTGTGTACAATTAGAGGACCAATGGAGAATTTAGAATTAATGCAAGCTTATGGTAAAACAAATTTTAGGTTAATTTGAGTGTAAATATCAAACCTAAACACTAGAGAGATTTGAGTGTATACACATACCTGTGAGGTTTTCTTGTAAAAATCTGTGTTTGATGTGGTCAACTCTTAACATGTGTGATTTGTGAATATATGTATCAAAACATTGAATTAGTGGTGCATTTCATCGATTCTCTGAATACTTATGATTTATTTTGAAAATATTATTTTCTTTTGTGTACATAAATAAATTTAGATGATTGGAAATAATATAATGTATATATATATGTTGCTATTAACAATAAAATCAATATGTTCCTGGACGTTGCATTGCTTTGAATTGCATGAGGACATGCAATTAGATAAGTGTGGGGGAATTGATAAGTGTGAAATTCAGTACACTTTTTACCTCTATACTTAATATATTTGTTCATGTTCTTGCTTCAATATCCATGCATTAGATAGTTTTAATTATATTTCCACTTTGAACACATTGTAAATAATTGTATATAATGCTTGAAATAAGTGTTAATTTTGGTTTTGTAAAATATTAAATAAAAGTTGTTGTGTTTTTAATTTCAGGGACCAATTTGGTAGAAGAATAAGCATGGAAGCAAAGAACACTTAGGAAAAATTCTGTCCAGGAACGCACTGGCCGCTAGCGCCCAATTGTTACCCGCTAGCGCCCATGTTCAAGCCGCTAGCGGCCAACACGGATCAAAGGCCCAATTTCCCCTAAGCCCAGTAAAAACTCGCTAGCGCCCGTCCTTCATGCGCTAGCGCGTGTGCGGTCGCTAGCGAGGGTGAGCAGGCCGCTAGCGACCAATATCGCAGAAAACAGCAACAATTAGTGGAGCTGTCATTTTCAAGTTTGGCTCTTCTGATCCTTCCAACCCGTGATCCCTTGATACAAGGGAGCTCCAGGAGCTTGTCTGCAATCATTCTAGCCTCCCCAGTCATTCTGATATCAATAGTGTAGTGAGAGAAGCTCTCACCTCTTTCTAGGATTCCAAGAACACTTACAACCTTCTTCCACACTCACAGTCAACCTTCTCCCCAGTCATTCGTATTGTTGTTGTAATTTAAGTTATGGAAGAGTAAACTTTTCAGTTCTGGTGTTTGTAATTGAATTCTTGCATGATGGAGTCTTGAGATAAATAAAATTCATGTGTTCTTCATGTATGAACTTGAGTTCTTGTACTTTGGTTTTAATCCATTTATGTTGAGGATGATTTTCTGATATATGGTGGATGATCAGAATGTGTATGATTCAAGGTTTATTGATTTGTGCATGTTTTGACTTGTTTAATTGAGAAGTTAATGAATTGGTTTATGAACTAACAACTTGACTAAACAACTCCTTTGTATGAGATTAATTATTGGTAAAGATTAAGTTGAATTCACTAATAAGATCAGATTATACATGGTTAAATGTGTAAAATGGTCAGTTCAGTGGTTAAAAGTGAGTAATATGTTTGTATGATCACTGATAACGCGGTTTTTACCAATATTTAATGCCCTTAATTTGGATGATTGTATGCAATTATTTGCTCTATTTTGGCCTTTTATTGTATTTAATACAATTTGGAATTAATCTGAGCTTAATAGAAATAAAGGCTAAAATAACAAGTTTTATGATGTTTTTACAATTCAAGGATGACCTTTGCACTTGATCTTGGATATTTCGTATTTTTAGTGCAGGTCACAGGTATTATTGGAGCTGTAGACATCAGGAACTGAGCAAGAAGCGGAGCAGTGGATTTCAGAGCAAGCATCGAGCGCTCCAGCGCCCGTAGCACGCCCCAGCGCGCGTGGCTCACTTAAACATGTCACGTGCACAACGCTGGCGCTCCAGCGCCCGTAACGCGCCCCAGCGCCGCGCCGCAACCCTGTCACAGCAGAAACCCTATCTGCACGAGTTGGGGGCCCAATTAGCTAGGGTTTGGAGGCTGCTCATTCTATTTAAAGAAGGCTAATGCATCAGAAAACACATCACTTCTTCAACCACTTATTTTCTTTTCCTAGTTAGAGTTATTTGTCTTTCCATTAGGATTTCCATCTTTCCTAGTTTAGCTCTAGCTCCATCTTTTACATTTCAAACGTTATTCGTCCAGCCCTTTTGGGTTTTGTAAGTTACTCTTTCTCATTAATACAGTTATTCGTTTTTCTATCTTGCCAACTTGCATTTAATTTCCTTTTAATTCTTGCCCTTTAATTCATTGCCATGAGTAGCTAATTTTCTTGGTGGTTTATGAGGGTGTGAACATCATTGGGGTACTTTGAGGCTTTGTTCTTAATCTTGCATAAGTTTTTATTATTAAATCCTTAACATATAATTTGAGATCTTAAATTGTGTGTTTAACCCTTGTCTTGGCTTATTCGATTAAGTTGGCTAATTCTTGGGCATATGTTTATGTGTTGGTTGATTAATTGATGCATGGCATATCAGGGATTGGTAATGAGTAATTAATTGGCTGATTAGTCTCTTAAATTAGATTAATGTGATTGGATTTAATAATTGTTGAGAGTGGAACTAAAGGTGAGATCTCACTAATTAATCCCATTCTAGGCAATTAATCATTAGAATCACAACAAAGGAGTTAGATCTAACTCCGGCGTAATTAATCAACTCATGCATTCTTTTGTAGCCAATGATTGACACCCTAATGAATGTTCCACCTCCATAAACCGCTGCTTTTATTATTTCCATTTTTATTCCAATTTAATTATCTTGCACACAAAAACCCCCAATTGTGACAAACTGTCAGACAACTAGTCTCGTGTATTACTCTCTTAGCCATTCCTTGTGAGAGACGACCCTGGTTTCCACTAAACTATATTAGGGGAACTTGGTTTTAAAAATAATTAAATTTATGAGTGTTACGACGCACCCATCAATCACCTTTAATCAAGAGCATAATGATAAAAGTGAACTAAACACTCTTGTTTCATGCATGTTTCATGGTTTTATGAGTTAATGATGGATGAATTCATGCAAGTCTTCTTTATAAACACTATTACACCTTTGTAATTGAAATTTCCAGCACCTTTAATTTGTATGCTTACACAAAAATCCCCTTCAAAATTAACAAGAATTACTAGTAGTTTCCTCAAGAGACGACTTTGGGTTAGTTTACCGCTATCTCGTGTGTAAGCTAAATCAAACCTTTGTTTTCCCGTTGAACAAATTATTTACTAAATTGATCGGAACTTGGAGAAGTAACGACACTCCGGGTTGTCCCGCATCAACTACTAATCTAGCTTTATTTCTAACAATAATTCCATTTTCATCAAGTTTGTTTCTAAACACCCATTTTGTTCCAATTATTTGATGATCTTTAGGCCTAGGCACTAAATCCCATACCTGACTTCTTTCAAATTGAATTAGTTCTTCTTTCATAGCCATTAGCCAATGTTCATCATTAATTGCTTCATTTATATATTTAGGTTCTACTTGAGAAACAAAACCCATATTAAATAATGCATGAATGAGAGAGTTTCTTGTTGTTACCCCTTTTGAGATATCACCTATGATGTTTTCAAGAGGATGATTCTTTGAGAATCTCCATTCTTTTGGAAGGTCAAGTGCTTGTTCTACTTCTTCTTTAGGAGATTCATCCTTCACTTTTTCTTCCTTCTTTGGCTCCTTTGCGTCATTGTCAAAATTTAAATTTTCCAAGACATCTGAAATATGATCAACACAATCCTTTCTCGACCACAAGAGATTAGACTCATCAAAAACAACATGTACGGATTATTCAATGGTCATTGTTCTTTTATTATAGATTCTATATGATTTACTTCTCAATGAATATCCTAAAAAGATACCTTCATCCGATTTGGCATCAAACTTCCCAAGATTATCTTTTCCATTATTTAAAACAAAGCATTTACATCCAAAAGCATGGAAATGAGAAATATTTGGTTTTCTTCCATTATAAAGCTCATAGGGGGTTTTCTTTAGAATAGGTCTAATGAGAGCTCTATTCATAACATAACAAGCAGTGTTAACCGCATCGGCCCAAAAATAATTTGGAAGGTTAGTTTCATTAAGCATAATTCTTGCCATCTCCTCTAAGGATCTATTTTTCCTTTCAACCACTCCATTTTGTTGTGGAGTTCTAGGAGCGGAAAAATTATGCTCAATACCGTATTTTTCACAAAACTTTTCAAAAGAATCATTTTCAAATTCTCCCCCATGATCACTTCTAATAGAGACAATTTTTGAATCTTTCTCATTTTGCATAATCTTAGCAAGTTTTTTAAATGAATGAAAGGCTTCACTCTTTCTTGCAAGGAAGAGTGTCCAAGTATATCTAGAAAAATCATCCACAATCACAAGTGCATAGTAATTTCCTCCAAAACTCATGGTTCTTGATGGACCAAAGAGATCCATATGTAAGAGTTGCAAAGGTCTTGATGTAGAAACAATGTTTTTTGATTTAAAAGAGACCTTTACTTGTTTTCCTTTTTGACAAGCATCACAAGTCTTGTCTTTTACAAACTTAAGCTTTGGTGGACCAATTACTATATCTTTTGAAACAAGTTTATTTAAATGATTCATGTGAATGTGAGTGATTCTTCTATGCCATAGCCAAGAGTCATCTTCCTTACTCAAAAGACAACTAACTTCTTTTGAGGATATATCATTAAGATCAATCATATAGATATTATCAACTCTATGACCAATTAATTTAACTTCACCACTGGTTTTATCTTCTATAGTACAATATCTAGAGTCAAAGGAAACTTTATTACCTCTATAACATATTTGACTTACACTAATCAAATTATGTGCTAAGCCTTCAACAAGCAAGACATTTTCTATAGAGGAAGTGGGAGATTTACCTACTTTTCCAATGCCAAGAATATTTCCTTTGTTGTTGTCTCCATATGTAACATGACCATGCTTCTTAGGAGATATGCAAGAGAATTGTGAAGCATCCCACGTCATGTGCTTGGAGCAACCACTATATACGTACCACTTTGATATCTTTGTCTTAAGGCTTACCTACAACACAAGAAGTGACAATATTAGGTACCCATATCTTTTGGGTCCTTGTGTGTTAGTGGTAGACAAAGAAACCTTTGGTACCCAAGATTGCTTACCCTTAGAGGGTCCAAACTTTCTAATATAACATCTTGATGCACTATGTCCCTTTTTACCACAATGAAAGCATGTAGTAAATGGAGAACTATATGTGGTAGGGTTAGATAAAAGATTCTTATAGAACTTTTGATTTTTAGTAGGATTATATCCTAAACCCGCTTTATCATACATGCATCTTTGATTACCTAGTAGAATCTCTAAATTGTTTCTGTAAGACCCCAAATTCTAATTATATATTAATTAAAGGGATTCAATTATAATCACCTTGATCAAGGCATAATTGGAATATGTAGGTCATGGGAATGTATTTTGATGTGTATGCATTGTTTGATATGTGTTATATGCATTATGTGTTTTAAGTGTATGAGATGAGGATAGACGCATTGCATATAAGTTAACGTATGATATAATAGAATAGAAGTCTAGGAAGAGAGTTCAAGAAACAATCACGAGAGATTTTAGGTATTTATGGTTAAGTACAAGTTTATATAGGTGTAAAAATACTGATTAGGGTATTGGAAATGGTTTAGAGGATGTTAGATGTATTTTGGAGTTTTAGAACATGAAAACTGCTGCTACTGTCATGTATCAGTAGGTTCTCGCTAGCGGGTAAGGCGGCAGAAGTAGGTCGCTAGCGACTGCGATAGAGCGCTAGCGGGTAATGCTGTGCAATCAGTCCCTAGCGGCCGAACAATTCTCGCTATCGACCAGCATCGAGACAGAACAGAATTTCTGTCATTTTGCATTTTACCCCTCACCCTTCATCTTTTTAATATTTCTCATAGGTCCCTCCGTCCATAAACCACCTTATATCATCAGAGCACTTCCCAAACCCCCTCACAAACATCAGAAACCTTTCTTCACCCTCAAGGACACCCCCAAATTCTCTCAAGCTCCCTAAACTCACAAATACTCAAACCTCACCTCTATATCACCAAAACTCATCACATCAAAGAATAAACTCCATAATAAGATTCCTCTCATCATTTTCTTCCATTCTAACCGAACATAATTCATCAGAGGCTCTAGGATCATCTTCATCATCATCAAAAGTTAGATAGATTGCTAAGCAAGTAGCTCAACAGAGATAAAGTTGGTCTTTGGCATTAGAGAGCAAAACTACAAGAGGTAGGGGTTTAGATTTATGTTAAGTTATGTATTAGTGTATTTTCATGCATCAGGTTCGATTATATGTCATTATTTGCATAAAAATGATTGCTGTTCTGAAACTGATATGAGTGCAGGGTCGATTATATGTCATTATTTGCATAAATACTACACGCGCTAGCGGCCAAGTGACAGGCGCTAGCGGGTACCTTGAACCGCATTGGGCGCTAGCGGCCTTAAAGGACGCGCTAGCGACCAGATCGCAGAACTTCTGCATAATTGTATTTTTTTTGCTATTTTGGTTGATAACGTGGTTTTTGCCAATAATTTATGCCCTTAATTTGGATGATTGTATGCATTTCTTTGCTCTATTTTAGCCTTTTATTGTATTCAATACAATTTGGAATTAATTGGGACTTAATTAAAATAAAGGCTAAAGTAATAAGTTTTATGATGTTTTTGCAATTCAAGGATGACCCTTGCACTTGATCTTGGGTATTTTATATTTTTGGTGCAGGTCATAGGAATTATTGGAGCAGTAGACATCAGGAACTGAGCAAGAAGCGGAGCAGTGGAATTCAGGACTGGCATCGAGCGCCCTCTGCGCGCCCAAGCGCCCGTACCTTACTAGAACTCATCACGTGCACAGCACTGGCGCCCTAGCGAGCTATCAGCGCCCTAGCGCCGCGCCGCATTTCTGTTACAGCAGAGACCTATCTGCAAGGCCGAGCTGGAGGCCCAATTAGCTAGGGTTTGGAGGCTGCTCACTCTATTTAAAGAAGGCTAATGCATCAGAAAACACACTCACTTACCATCACTTATACATCTCTTATTTTCATATTCTTTTCTTTTCCTAATTTCTTACTTTAAACCCTAGGCTTTTTAGTTAGAATTTATTTTCTCCATTAGGATTCCATCTTCTTTTCCTAGTTTAGCTCTAGCTCCTCCACTGTTATTTCTAACGTTATCCGGCAAGCCCTTTGGGTTTTGTAAGTTACTTCTTTTAATTAATTCAGTTATTCGTTTTTCCATCTTTCCAATTTGCATTTATTTTCTTTACTTAACTCTTAGTGTTCAAGTTGTTTAAATTCTTCATTCCATCTTTGTTTTAATTCCAAATTATTTTCTGCCCTTATATTTCCTCCATGAGTAACAAAGTCTCTTGGTGGTTTATGAGGGTGTGAACATCATTGGGGTAAATTGAGGCTTTGTTCTTAATCTTGCATAAGTTTTCATTATCAAACCTTGACATATAATTTGAGATCTTAAATTGTGTGTTAAACCTTTGTCTTGGCTTGCTCGATTGAGTTAGGCTAATTCATTGGCATGTGTTTATGTGTTAATTGATTAATTGATGCATGGCATATCAGGAATTCGTAATGATTAATTAATTGGTTGATTAATCTCTTTAATTAGATTAATGTGATTGACTTTAAAGATTGTTGAAAACGAAACTAAAGGCGAGATCTCACTGATTAATCTTGTTCTAGGCAATCAACCCTTAGAATCACAACAATAGGGTTAGATGTGTAACACCCGTGATTCGGGATTTTCTTGCTTTTGTGTATTCTCAGTCGCCGGTGCGGATTTCGGTTCCCGGAGCCTAGAGCTATATATATATATATGTGTGTGTGGTGATATTTCATTATGTGTTTTTCTATGATTGATATATATGTATATATCCATATGTAGTGCGCACATGGGCAACGTGGTGCATGAGATTACTAATTATTTTAACTGATGATTGGTATTTGATGATGAAACAAGCTATATGGTGTTGCTTGAGATAGATATACTTTACGGAACCAAAGTGAGTGGTGTGTGTGTTTGGGTTAAGTGAATTTCCTTACTCACGAAAGAGACTGGTACTAAGTTTATTATATATATATATATATATATATTGAAGTAGTAACATACATATAATTATGCTTGATATATTAAAGTGCAAGAGGTGCTTATGTGAGTATAGATAAATTTCATATATGTAAGGGTACATATTTTATGCCTTGTGAATAAAATAATTTGTATATATATATATGTATATGGGTGCATAAATATATATATATATATATATATATATATATATATATATATATATATACGCATATACACATAAGTGTACATGTATTTGTTTTGTTTGAGTAAGTGTTATATAATAATTTAAGTTTGTTTGAGAAGCAAGGACAACTTAATGTTATTATTGTACGAGCTAGAGAACCCCTGAGAGGGGTAATGATCGTTATAAAAATTTTTGTTGAGACCTTAATATTTAAATTTAGAATCCCAAATTGGTGTTTGGAAAATATTTAGAAAATATTCTCACCAATATTGGAAAATTATGATTTTAAAGCTATTATTATTAAATTTCGCATTTTTACGATTTTCAGGAAAAATCCTTTTAATATATAGATAATGTGAAATTGATAATATAGTGAGATAATTATTTTAGACTTATTGAGAGTCTCATAATATTAAGGAGATTTTCATAACGATCATATACCATTTTCTTATTTTAAATATTGAATGTTTAGTGAGTTATTGAGTAACCTGAGAGAGAGCCTGAGCTAGATCCTAAACACAACCGGGGCAACTCTTTAGGACCCTGAGCTCTCCAAGATTTGTTAGACTCTCACCATAAAACTTAGTTGCAATTTCTTACTCACAATCATACTCAAACACATACTCATACTCACTACCTAAACACATTTAACACTCAAACAACACGAAATTAACAAAAACACAACACCCTTGGCTTTTAAGTTCTCGGCCACACTCCCTGGACACAATCACATTTTTCTCTCAAAACACATATTCAGAGCTCTCTTCTTCCCCTTGTGAACCAATTCCCGGCCAGCACTTTGAAGGCTCAAGAAAAGCCACCACCACCTCTCATTCTTGCATTTTCTTAAGACAATTTGGTGAGTTACTCATACCCTAACACCCCTACCTTGGTTTTCTGCTCTTGCATGTGTGGTTTGATGGCTGTGTTGTGAAATATCTAAGCTCCATTTTCGTTTTTGTTAAGCTTCCATGGTGATGATTAATGGTGGTGTGGAATGATGATGTTGCATGTTGAGTTTGATGCTTGCATGTGTAAGATTTTGTGTTTTCCTTGCATTAGATTCTGAGATATGGAGTTAGAGTACTGATTATATGTGTATGTGAGTGTGGATGATGATTTCTAAGTGATTTGGATGAGTGGGTGTGAGATTTTGGGGTGAGGATGAGGAAGAACACGATTCTCTGCGTTTTCTGCATAATCTGTTCTGTGGGGATCGATCCCCACCATTGGAGGATCGATCCCCAAGTGAAAAATGTTGCTGTTTTGGAAAAATTTAAGTGGGGATCGATCCCCACTATGAGAGGATCGATCCCCATGCTGCGAAAATGAGTTTTCTGTAAAATTTAGAGGGGGGATCGATCCCAGACCCCTGAGGATCGATCCCCTGGGCAAAATTTCACCCGGGAGGAAATGTTTTAGTGCAGGATCGATCCCAGACCCCTGAGGATCGATCCCCTGCACCAGAAAAGTAAAATATCACTTGTTTTCATCCTATTTCAAGCACAAGTTTTCAAATAATGATTATGGGGTTAACATGCTATTTTAAGGTGATGAAAATGTGTATGTCATAATGTTTTTAATCCTAAAAAAAGAAAGAGAAATGGAAACATACAAGTTTATGTGTAAAGGTTGGTGATCTAAAGTGTGACATGGGAAGTTTGTGAAATTTGATAAAGATAAATGTAGAATTAAGTTACGTGTATGATGAGAGACTTAATACTTTAGTTCAAAGTAAGAATGTGGTATTCGGAGAACCCAAACCCTTTTATTTATGTGTTATGAAATTGAAATGATTAGTTTATATGGGTGGAGTTATATGTGACGATGTAATTGTTGAGATAATGATGTGCAAGCATGCTATGTTAATGTGGGTAGTAAAATCCCTTAATTGAGGTTAAAGTAGATTATGAGATGCTCATGTGAAGTGATTGTGGATTAAGTGAATTTTGACTGAAATGTGAATTATGATTGATGCAATATTTAGTTATGAGTTTTAGAAGTACATGCTATGATGTTGAGAATTTATTACTAAGCTGAATTTGTAGAGACTTGTACATGTTTCATGTGGTTGTGTTGAGTTGGAAGATTGAAGTGTTTAATGGCTACTTAGGAGTTTGGATGGATTCGAGTACGCCTTTCTCAGGTACTTAGGAGATGGGTGGATTCGAGTACGCTGTTGCCGGCTACTTAGGAGTTTGGGTGGATTCGAGTATGTCGTCCTTGGCTATTCAGGAGTTGGGTGTATTCTAATATGCCATTAGAGGGTATCTAGGAGGTGGGTGTATTCGGATACGCCTCAAAGTTTGATATGTTAATTTGAAGTGCTCTCATGCGTGTTTTATTAATATGAATAATGCGAAAGTGTTGGCTTGCTGTATAATAATGTATATTTGCTGTTAGAATCTGATGTGATGATTACCACAAGTATGAAACTTATATGGTTGGCTGTAATGATACACGAGAGGGGTGAGCATTTTTGTACTTTGAGGGAACCGCGAGAACTTAGAAAGACTCATAGGTTTCCCCTTAGAGACGGATCATCAAGTTGTTTGGTCTAGTCAAACTAAGCACTTGAGTTTTTGAGAAAATTAAAGTTCTGCTTGATACAAGTATTACTTTGACTAGCTAGAATCAATAACATCGAGCACGTAGATCTGTGTGCTCAAGGTAACTCACTAAGATGACCTCGTCTTACGCTCTATTTTCTTGATGATTCGATTCTAGATGGAGCAGCCGCCACCGCCCCCGCTGCGCCACGAGACCTTTGATTTCGCTTGGTTCAGCTACACGCCGGCCACCGGTGCGGCGACTGTCGCGTCCATCATCTCGGGAGTACATCGCTTTTTTATCCCGGAGCTTACAGCGAGGTATGCCACTCCTGCTCCTGGTCCCGTTCCTGGCCCTGCTCCTGCTCGAGCTCCAGTGCCAGCTCAGGCACCTGCTTCTCCGCCACCACCTCCGCCACCTTCTCTGGTCTCGGAGTCGACAGAGTCGGACCCAGAGGAGGACGAAGGCTACCAGAGTGATGACTCGGCGGATTTCTGGACAGACGTCGACTACATTTTGGTGGAGTCGGAGGTGTCCTCCCCCGCACCTGGCTCAGACATGAGCGAGGACGCCAGGAGCGCTAGTAGGTGAGGCGTTGATCGTGACCAACCTAACCGATGTGCAGCTGACCTTTGTCCTCATTTCCTTTGTTTATAAGTTATTTATATGGAGCCTTTTTGTACCCCTCCGTGGGATTTAATTCTTATTGATATGTATATGTATTTGACAACACTACAGTTTTACTTGAGTCCTCTTCTGTAAAATCGGACCAGGATTTTAGACTTGTCCTTTTGATCATGTCAGCTCCTTTATTATCTCTGTATGTACTAAACAGGATCCTGATACACTCGAACCTTTTATACTTTCCACTCTGATGCTTATGTTATATCAAGTTGTAATATTATGGTCATTTGTTGTATGGGCCTCATTTATATCTTGGCATTCTCTAGTATTATTCTAGACGCTTATCCAGGATATCTAATCGTGCTATTGAATCTGATTGGTCATGGCTTTCGAGTCTCGCTATCAATTTATCGTTTATTTGGGTTACGAAATTATATTTTACTTATACGTTTAAACAAAAAAAACATGTGATTTTTGGGTGTTATGTAACATTGCAAATTGTTAATTATGTCCATGGCATAGTTAATAAATTGGGATGTTACAAGATCTACCTCTGGCGTAATTAATCAACTCATGCATTCTTTTGTAGACAATGATAAAGACCCTAATGAATGTTCTACCTCATAAACCACTATTTTTATTATTCCAATTTATTTCTCTTGCATTCAAACAAAAACCCCCAACTTGTGACAACCCTCATACAACTAGTCTTGCGTATTATTTTCTTAGTCATTACTTGTGAGAGACAACCCTGATTTCCACTAAACTATATTAGGGTAACTTGGTTTATAAATAATTAAATTTATGGGAGTTGCGACGCTCACCCATCAAATTTTTGGCGCCGTTGCCGGGGAATGGCGATGAAAGTAATCACTAGTTGTGTGATTTGTGCATAGTGTACATAGCTGTTTTCTTGTTTCTTTCAAAAATAAAAACAACAAAAAGATTTTCCTTTTATTTTGCATTTTATTTTCATATTTTTATCCCTTTTTTTCTTCCCAGACTCGTTCCAAGAACAGCTAAGTCTGCTGCTGTCACACGCGCTCCAGCGCCTATACAGTGCCCCAGCGCGCGACTGCGACTGCAAAGTTGCAGTTTTGCATGACTCGATCTCAACCGGATCCCCAGCTTGCTACTTTTGATCCTGAAATTGAAAACACTTTGAGAAAAATAAGGCAAGCTAGGAGAGAGTTTAGCGAGTCTCAAGGGCAACCGAAAGGTCCACCGTTTAAAACTCTACTTTTTACTGGTCCTGAACTTTCTGATTTGTCTGTTAGTGTTTCAGGTCCAAATTCGATCATGGCAGACAATCAGCCCACCTTGAAGGAACTTGCAGCTCCTGACCTCAGTCAACAATCCTTGGGAATTACCTACCCAAGGTTGGACACTGAGTTCGAGCTCAAGGGAGCTATTCTCCATTTGCTCCCTAAATTTCACGGATTGGCCGGAGAGGATCCACACCAGCACCTAAAGGAATTCCATGTGGTGTGTGGGACTCTCGAGCCAAGAGGAGTCAACGAAGAGCACGTGAAGCTTCGGGATTTTCCGTTCTCTCTGGACGGTCAAGCGAAGTAATAGTTATTGAACCTGCCAAATGGAGCTGTCACCACATGGATTGGCATGAAGAAGATCTTCTTGGAGAAATTTTTCCCAGCCTCAAGGGCAGCTGCCATAAGGAAGGACATCAGTGGCATCCGCCAACTCCAAGGTGAGTCTCTCCATGAGTATTGGGAGAGATTCAAGAAACTAGTGGCAAGTTGTCCAACCCATCAGATCTTCGAACAACTCTTGATCCAATACTACTATGAGGGACTGACGGGAATGGATCGTTGCATGATTGATGCCGCTAGTGGTGGTGCTCTGATGGACAAGACTCCGGCAGACGCAAGAATCCTGTTCGAGAATATGGCTATGAACTCACAGCAGTTTGGCACAAGGGCAACTGCCGTGACCAAAGGGGTGAATGAGGTAGCTCAACAGGAGAGTGGTGGCCTATACCAGAAGCTGGATGAGATTGCAACCTTCATGAAGCAACTGGCCATCAACCAACCCAAATCGGGAACCCCAAGCCAAGCTATGGTTTGCGGGATATGTTCATTGGACTCTCATGTCACTGACCAATGTTCACACCCTCATAAACCACCAAGAGACTTAGTTACTCATGGAGGAAATATAAGGGTAGAAAATAATTTGGAATTAAAACAAATATGGAATGTCCACACCTTCAAGAAGAGGCAACAATGGTGGCAGCTGCAAACACCTTCCCGGGAAAACCTCAATTTCAGCCACAGAATCAACCTACGGGGAATACCTATAACCCAAGTTGGAGGAATCACCCGAACCTGAGGTGGAATAACAATCCACAGCCACAACAAGTCCAGCAACCTCAGCAGATCCGGTACCAACCTCCTCATCAAAGGCAACCCCATGCTCCATACCAGGCTCCAATGACCTTGCCTCCACCACCACAACAATTGGCTCTGCCTGCACCTCCGAATCCTAACGAGCCAACTCTCGGTGATGTGATGAAACTAATCATGGAGCAACAAAGGATGATGCTCAACTTGCAGAATGAGGTCAACCAAATGAAAGGAAATTCGGCCACACAAACCTATGAACAAGTTGGCACCACACAAATCCCATCTCAGACAGTTCCTAATCCTAAGGGGAATGTGAGTGCTATCCATCTCATGACCGGAGCAGCTGGTGCCGACAACCCTGGACCAAAGTAGCTTTGAAGCGGTCGACCGTCCAACTTAGGGACGTTAAAGCAAAGTGCTTCATGGGAGACAACCCACCGGTTTTCTTTATTTTTCCGTATTTTAATTTCCGTATTTCAATTTCCGTATTTTGTTTTCTGTATTTTATTTTCCGAATTTTATATTCGTATTTTATTTTCGTATTTGCATCTTTAATTTTTGCATGCATTTAGGTTAATTAGGATAGTTTCATGCATTTGAGAATAATAGCAGTCAAATACATGTTTTGCATCAGGAAGCCGCGCCCGGGCGCCACATACGCGCCCCAGCGCGCGCATCGTTTAAATGAAACACAGCGTTTGGGTTACGCGCTCCAGCGCGCTGGCCACGCTCTAGCGCGCGAGGGTTTCTTCAAAAACCCTAAATCCCCAAATTGCAGACTCATTCGGCCACTCTTCCCCCTCACAGCCCTAGCGGAGCAGCCACGACCCCCTCTCCTTATTTCACCTTTTTCACACATTTGCTCATAAAATCCTCCATACATTTGTTCATCTTGTCCTAGAATTGCATTCGATCAAGGTACATTGATCTAACAATCATTCTTTTCTATACTTTTGATAGAAAAACCGATTTTGGTTGATTGAAAGATGATAAATGTGTTTTTTGGTTGTTTTGTGTGATTTTAATCAGTTAGTTTTGTATGATATATGCTTTAATCGAGTGTTGTGGTGAAAAATTATGAGTTGGTGCCGTTTTTGCAATGCTCAGCGTTGTTCTGTTCTGTTTCCGGAACCCTCGTGCGCTCCGGCGCGCTATATGCGCTCGGGCACGCGTTGTCTCCATTCTGTTGCAGGTCGTGCGCTCCAGCGCGCCCTTTGCGCCCTAGCGCCGCCCTGTTGCAGAAAAATGGTCAAATCTATTTTGTTGCCTGCTGCCTGATGTCTCTTGCTTTCGTTTCGCTGCTATGTTCCTTTTGCTTTATTTTGTATTTGCATTCAATAATGCCATGCCAAGAAAAAACAATAGCCAATATTTACTATGACTGTTTGGGAACTTAATTGTCCTGATTTGACCACTGCAGGAATGGCACCACGAACTAGAGGCGGTAAGGGGAAGAGAGTGCGCACCACCGAAGAGGATGATCACTCCTATGATCAGCCTCACGACCCAGCACGATTCCTAGATGTCTCCGCCGAGCTGGCCTTCCACGCCACCATTCATAAGAGGAAACCCCTCTTTGAGTTGGGGTATCAGTTCCACGATGAGGGCCAACGACGGCTCAACATGGTCATCGCGGAGATTGAGAGACGGGGGTGGGCCCACTATCTCCTTAATGCCCCCATCAGGGCAAACATCACATGGGTGCGGGAGTTCTACGCCAACTTCCATGACCGCACCGCCACTTAGGTGTTCCTCCGGGGAAAATTTCTTCCGGTCGACGTGGCGAGCATAGCCACTCTTATTCAGATCGCCCCGGAGCCCAACTACGCATTTGGGGATCCAGATGCCATTCAGACTATGGCCAACACGGATTTGGAGATAATCAAGAACCGCATCTGCCTTCCGGGTTGCAGCTGGACACTAGGGACCAGTATGCTCCCCCGTACACTGAGAATTATACGCTCAACTTGGAGGCCAGAGCGTGGTCCCGCATCTACTTCAGCCACATCTATCCAGTCTCCCACATCTCCGACCTCACCACAGACCAAGCCCTCCATCTGTAATGCATTGTGGAGGGCCACTGGGTGGACTTGCCCACTCGTCTGCAGCGCACCATGCATTAGGCTCACCACATTGAGGCCAACCGATGCCTCCCTTTCCCTTCTCTGGTTACTTCTTTGGCTATCCAGTGTGGTGTGCCAGAGTTCGCTGATGATGAGTGGCAAGGGCCACATACCACGCTCACCGCCGCCGGTCTCTCTACCAAGGATGCAGCAGCTCATAATAAGAGCCAGCCAGCGATGAATCCTCTAGATTCCATCACTACTCAGTTGACCCAGATGGAGGTCAACATGAGGGAGTACTTCGACCATAAATTCGCAGCTGCAGAGAGCTATCATGATCAGCGGTATCTGGCCATGCAAACTTACTATGACCAGAGGCTCGCTGAGACACAGAGGGATTTCCGAGCCTACATCGACCAACGCTTCTCCTCTGGGTATGGAGTTCCGAGACATTCCCAGGCTCCTATTAATGTCGATGAGGATGAGGACGACGATGACGATGAGGACGATGAGGCCGAGGAGGAGGAGGATGATGATGAGGATGATGATGGTTCAGAGGACGATTGAGTCCTCCGTAGGTCCTTTCTATACCCTTTTCTCTGTTCTTTTAACTGTTGACACTGGGGACAGTGTCTCATTCAAGTGTGGGGAGGGTGTAGAAATATTGGCTTTTGTAAATATTTGCATGCCTAACTCTTTTCTTTTCTTTTATTTTCTTTTGTTTTTATGTGTTTTTAGGTAGATGATTGGGTAGTTTTCTTTATAGCACCTTTTGGTCTGAAATTGCTTTACCCTTTGATTTTAACTCAGAAATGTTGGCATGTATCCCATATGAGTTTGAATTGTTTGTGTTATCTCTGATTGGTTGTTTGGATCACCTGTGAGATTTGAGCCTTATTGTGATTAAATACATCAATTGATCACTTTCTTTCTGTGAGCACACACACACTTGTATTTGTTATTCCTAAATTTGCTTGATTCTTGTTTTGCGTTTTATACATGTTGCGTGTGATTGAGGCATGATTTTGTTTTACATTTAAAAGCCACTTAGCCAAATAGCCAACCGATACACAATTCCCATTGTTTGTAGCCAATTTGAGCCTTTATCCCTTTATTGTTTACTAAGCTCATTATAATCCAAAGACAGAAAAACAATGAAAAATCCCTTCTGAGAAACTAGGAGGACATGGTCTGATTGTTGGGCAAAGGTCTTAAGTGTGGGGAAATTGGGTTAAATTGTGCACTGGAATAAACTGTAAGGTATGGGAATATAATTGTAAGGGTAGCTTTTGTACATAAGTGGTCTTCTGTTATTTTCTTTTCCACCTCATTTCATTTTCCAAAGGAATTGAGATGAAGGATTTAATTTTAAAAAACAAATCGAGGCTTGATTTCTGTCATTTTGCATTTTACCCCTCACCCTTCATCTTTTTAATATTTCTCATAGGTCCCTCCGTCCATAAACCACCTTATATCATCAGAGCACTTCCCAAACCCCCTCACAAACATCAGAAACCTTTCTTCACCCTCAAGGACACCCCCAAATTCTCTCAAGCTCCCTAAACTCACAAGTACTCAAACCTCACCTCTATATCACCAAAACTCATCACATTAAAGAATAAACTCCATAATCAGATTCCTCTCATCATTTCCTTCCTTTCTAGCCGGACATAATTCATCAAAGGCTCTAGGATCATCTTCATCATCATCAAAAGTTAGATAGATTGCTAAACAAGTAGCTCAAAGGAGATAAAGTTGGTCTTTGGCATTAGAGAGCAAAACTAAAAGAGGTAGGGGTTTAGATTTATGTTAAGTTATGTATTAGTGTATTTTCATCCACCAGGTTCGATTATATGTCATTATTTGCATAAAAATGATTGCTGTTCTGAAACTGACATGAGTGTAGGGTCGAGATGCGCGCTAGCGGCCAGATCACAGCCGCCAGCGCGTGCACACGCGCTAGCGGCCAAGTGACAGACGCTAGTGGGTACCTTGAACCGCATTGGGAGCTAGCGGCCTTAAAGGACGCGCTAGCGACCAGAACGCAGAACTTCTGCAGAATTGTATTTTTTTGCTATTTTGGTTGATAACGTGGTTTTTGCCAATAATTTATGACCTTAATTTGGATGATTGTATGAATTTCTTTGCTCTATTTTCGCCTTTTATTGTATTTAGTACAATTTGGAATTAATTGGGACTTAATGAAAATAAAGGCTAAAGTAATAAGTTTTATGATGTTCTTGCAATTCAAGGATGACCCTTGCACTTGATCTTGGGTATTTTATATTTTTGGTGCAGGTCATAGGAATTATTGGAGCAGTAGACATCAGGAACTGAGCAAGAAGCGGAGCAGTGGAATTCAGGACTGGCATCGAGCGCCCCAGCGCCCTCTGCGCGCCCCAACGCCCGTACCTTACTAGAATTCATCACGTGCACAGCACTGGCGCCCTAGCGAGCTATCACCGCCCCAGCGCCGCGCCGCAATTCTGTTACAGCAGAGACCTATCTGCAAGGCCGAGCTGGGGGCCCAATTAGCTAGGGTTTGGAGGCTGCTCACTCTATTAAAAAAAGCCTAATGCTTCAGAAAACACACTCACTTACCATCACTTCTACATCTCTTATTTTCATATTCTTTTCTTTTCCTAGTTTCTTACTTTCAACCCTAGGCTTTTTAGTTAGAGTTTATTTTCTCCATTAGGATTCCATCTTCTTTTCCTAGTTTATCTCTAGCTCCTCCATTGTTATTTCTAACGTTATTCGTCAAGCCCTTTGGGTTTTGTAAGTTGTTTAAATTCTTCATTCCGTCTTTGTTTTAATTCCAAATTATTTTCTGCCCTTATATTTCCTCCATGAGTAACTAAGTCTCTTGGTGGTTTATGAGGGTGTGAACATCATTGGGGTAAATTGAGGCTTTGTTCTTAATCTTGCATAAGTTTTCATTATCAAACCTTGGCACATATTTGAGATCTTAAATTGTGTGTTAAACCTTTGTCTTGGCTTGCTCGATTGAGTTAGGATAATTCATTGACATGTGTTAATGTGTTAATTGATTAATTGATGCATGGAATATCAGGAATTGGTAATGATTAATTAATTGGCTGTTTAGTCTCTTTAATTAGATTAATGTGATTGGCTTTAAAGATTGTTGAAAACGAAACTAAATGTGAGATCTCACTGATTAATCTTGTTCTAGGAAATCAACCCTTAGAATCACAACAATAGGGTTAGATCTAACTCTGGCGTAATTAATCAACTCATGCATTCTTTTGTAGCCAATGATAAACGCCATAATGAATGTTCTACCACTGTTTTTATTATTCCAATTTATTTTTCTTGCATTCAAACAAAAACCCCCAACTTGTGACAACCCTCATACAACTAGTCTTGCGTATTGTTTTCTTAGCCATTCCTTGTGAGAGATGACCCTGGTTTCCACTAAACTATATTAGGGGAACTTGGTTTATAAATAATTAAATTTATGGGAGTTGCGACGCTCACCCATCATTGGTTTTATGATGATTCTAACCTAATATGTGATCTTTGAAACAGTACAGTATGATGAGTATATATAAGTATATATCAGAAATATATTTTGATTATTGAAAATGATTGAGTTGATGAAAAGATGATATATGAGGTCATCTATGTTTTTATGATTACATGTATATGACATATGTGGTATGATGAACATATGATATATAGCATGCATGCTGATATTTTAAAGAAATTGTGAAAGGTCATGTGAATCAGAAAATGTGATTTATGAGTAGCTTTCCTTACAAACGGGATTGGCAAGGGAGGTTGGCACCCTCGGTCCCCAATATCGATTTGTAAGAGGAAGTGAATAAAAATCCTCTTCCCCACAGAGATCTAGTAGAAAACTAGATAGGTATGAGCTCATAGCCTAGGGGCCTGGTGTATGCGGAGGTAGAAAGAGAGAGGGTAGTGCCATTGATTTAAGAAAGTTATAACACATGACACATATAAACGTATGCATGATGTTGATTGTGCAACTTTTGTATGAATAGTTATATTTAAACTTGTGACCGTATGCATAGTGTTGACTATGCAACCGTTGCATGTTAATGAACATATTTTCAAGTAACCAAGGTCAGCACAATGTTGACTCTTCATTGTTACATAGCATTCATATAAATGTCAAGACGCATATAGGTAAGACACTCCGGAACTACATATATGTTTGTGAAAATATTATTAATTTGAATTATGCATGTCTCACATATTTCATAATAAATCGCAGTGATCCCCTTATTGAGTCCGTGGAGCTCACCCCAATTCCACCACCTTTTGTTTTAGATACAGATCGAGATACAGGTACCCCGCTAGGTGAACGGACCCGGACTTGCAAGAGGATTGAGGCTCGGACATCTAAGTAGTTTAGGACACTAGGGATTTTGATATTTTCGTATATTATGTGATGTTATGTTATGTACTATATGCTACTCAGAAGGATTTATAATGGAATTATAAGTGATTGTACAAGCTTATGGTTCTCTTTGAAATTCTAACAAAGCTATATTGTAATATATATATTTTGGTTTTACGCCTATATGTTTATTATTTTGTACTTATAGAATTATATATATGTATTGGGCCACTGTTGTGTATTATAGTTATTTTGGATGCATGTAATTCACAGGTTCATAGTTTGGGTGTATCAGATTATACCTTGTCACGTACAAGCTGGATATTTTGAAATGCGTTCTCTTACAAAAATCATTGGCCCTATTTTCCGCGTATTCTTATTTTCAAACTTGAACTCTGAAACAAGATGATAATTTCCGGTAATTAACTCGATATGACTTAAGCGTAAAGAGGTAATTATTGGGGTGTTACAGTTTCTACCTTGTGTAAACTTAGACAAAACAATCTTTAGATCTTCCACTTTCTTATTGCATGCATCATGAGAGAAAGAGTTAATTTTACTTTCATATTCCGTACATTTTAGGCAACATGTATTTCTTTCCTCATTTACCAAGATCTTCTTTTCTTTAAGAAGCCTATCAATTTTTTCATTTAACTTTAGTACTTCTTTCTCAAATTTACTAATGGTTTTCCTAGATTTTGTAACTTCTTTTGTTAAATCAATGAACTCATCATGCAATTCATTAAACGCATCTTGTAAGTCATCAAAAGAAGGAGGAAGATCAGAGTTTGTGTGTACCTCATTTTGATCTTCATTGTCTATGGCCATGAGACTCAAGTTTGCAACTTCATCATCGGAGTCACTTGATGTGCCGGAGTCATTTTCTTCCCAAGTGATGTATACTCTTTTCTTCTTTTCATGATTGAAGTTCTTTTTCTTGATAAACTTCTCATTTCTCTTTGAGAATTTTGGACATTCAACCTTTATGTGACCTGGTTCTCCGCATTCATAGCACTTTGGAATGTTTGGTTTGTCTTCTCCTTTCTTGATGAAGTTATTCTTTTGAGGAAATTGACTTCTTCATTGATTCCCATTCCTTTTTAGGAATTTACTGAATCTTTTGACAAAGAGACTCATGTTCTCATCAATTTCTTCATTTTCTTGCCCTTTTTCATCTTCTTTATCATTTTGACCTTCACTTGTGGATGCCTTTAGAGCCATAGTCTTCTTCTTTTTATCATCTTCTTCAATTTGACTTAGCCTTGACAATTCAAGTTCATGCTCTTGAAGTTTGCCAAATAGTGCCGGAAGCGTCATGGATGCTAAGTCTCTTTATTCCATAATAGTCGTTACCTTTGGTTGCCATTCTCTACTCAAACATCTCAAGACTTTGTTGATTAAGTCTTCATTTGCATAATGCTTTTGAAGAGATGCAAGATGATTGATGATGTGAGTGAATCTCATTTGCATATCTTGAATGCTTTCGTTAGGATTCATCCTAAATAACTCATCATACTCACGGGTAAGGCTATTGATTCTAGATCTTTTGACTTCATTGGTTCCCTCATGAGTGACTTCTAAGGTATCCCACTGTAACATCCCAATTTATTAACTATGCCATGGACATAATTAACAATTTGCAATGTTACATAACACCCGAAAACCCCATTTTTTTTTTTTGAAACGTATATATAAAATATATTTTCGCAAACCCCTGTGTACAATAAATCGGTATCGAGACTCGAAGCCATGACCAATCAGATTAGTAGCACGAATAGATAACCTGGATAAGCGTCTAGAATATCAATAGGAAATGCCAATATGTAAAATAAGGCCCATACAACAAATGACCATAATATTAATATATAACATATGCTTTAGAGCGAAATGTAGCGGAGTTCAAATGTGTCAAGATCCTATTTAATACATGCCGAAATATAAGTATGGGGAGCTGACATGATAAAAGGTAAGTCCAAAAATCCTGGTCCGAATATACAAAAAGGACACAGGTAAAACTGCAGTTCGTTAGATACATATACATGTCAAAGAGTTAATCCCACGCAGGGTTACAAAAAGGCTCCACAAGAACTTATAAACAGAAAAGATAAAGGTGTCAATAGTCAGCTACACATCGGTCAGGTTGGTCACGATCCGCGCCTCACCTACTGGCGCTCCCGGTATCCTCACTCATAGCTGATCCTGCGGCAGAAGAAGACGCCTCAGACTTTACCATGATGTAGTCGACGTCCATCCAGAAGTCAGCCGAATCTTCACTCGAGTAGCCCTGGTCCTCCACTAGGTACGACTTTGTCGACTCCGAGACCGGAGAAGGTGGTGGAGGTGGTGGCGGGGACGCAGGCGCCTGAGCTGGGGCTGGAGCTGGAGCAGGAGCTGGGACAGGGATGGGACTAGGAACAGGAGCAGGGTACCGCGCTAGAAGCTCCGGGATGAAGAAGCGGTGTACCCCTGAGACGGTGGACGCGAATGTCACCGCACCGGTGGCAGGAGTGTAGCTGGACCAGGCGAAGTCATTTGTCTCGTGGCGCGGCGGGGGCGGTGGCGGCTGGTCCATCTAGAATCGAAGAATCAAGAAAGAGAGCGTAAGACGAAGTTGTCTTAGTGAGTCACACTGAGCACGGGGGCCTATGTGCTCGATTACATCGATTCCAGCCGGTCAAGGTAATACTCAAGTAAATACAGCATTTCTTTTCTCAAAACGGCGAGTCCTTACTTTGACCGGAACAAAACATCTTAATGGCCCGTTTCTAAGGGAACCTAAGGTTTCATACTATGTTCTCCTAGGTCCCTCGCAATATATATAACTCACTCTCCCAAATATCACAATACGACCAAACATTCCCTAATCATAACATGCCTCTTATCACAACAAATTCGTTTACTACCAGAGTTTCTTAGCAAACCACAACATTCTCTCAATCACATAACAAGGTACTTAGTTAATCAAACACAGTTTGAACTACCGAGTTACTCTCAACTCCTAGGTAGTTCTCAAGAGCTCGGAGCCTCACCATACTACACCCAACCCCTAGGTTCTTGGCTATCCAGAGCTCACAGCCTCACCATACTACACCCAACCCCTAGGTTCTTGGCTGTCCTCACGGGAATACCATAATACACCCAACCCCTAGGTATCCGGAGGATTCATCCGGTCGTACCATAATACACCCATCTCCTAAGTAGCCGGGATTCTATCCGTAATACCATAATACACCCAACCCCTAGGTATATGGTAGATTAACACTTCAAAATGCATAATTAAGATTTCTTCATACTCATCACAACACTTCTATCATCACTCATTTCTAGCATTGTCATATCTTTCCATGAGCATGTATTAATTCACTTTAAATTTCGATTTAAAGGAAAGCACTTCTCCATAATAACATGACATATTTTAATAACATCACTTCAAATTATATATATATGTAACCTCCATCTTTATCACAACAATTCTTCTATCAAAATTCACAAAGTCATAATACGTGCAAGCGTACCTAGTTATCACATAACTAGCATTCACTTCGTAAATGCCAAGGGAATGCACAACTCATAACTAAGCATCTCATCAATCATAATTCACTTAATCCACATATACTCATCATTCCAATTTCACAACATTTCACATAAAGAGTTGGGTTCTCCGAACACCCCATTCTTACTTTGAATCAAAGCATTAAAGTTCTCATCATACACATCACTTGTATATATATATATATATATTCCATTTCTCTTTTCATGGTTAAAAGCATTGCTACATACTTATTTTCATCACTTTGAAATAGTATGTTAACCCCATTATCATTATTTGAAAACTTGTACTTGAAATAGGGTAAAAATAAGTGAAATTATACTTTTCAGGTGCAGGGGATCGATCCTCAGGGGTCTGGGATCGATCTTGCCTCAAAATCTTGCAGAAAACCCAGTTTGCAGCCTGGGGATCGATCCTCTCATAGTGGGGATCGATCCCCACTTAAATTTTTACAGATTCTGCCAATTTTCACTTGGGGATCGATCCTCCAATGGTAGGGATCGATCCCCACTGCTCAGTTTCTGCTGAAAACGCAGAAATCGCGTTTTTTCTCTATTCTCACATCCAAACCCATTCCCACTCGTCCAAAACACTTAAAAATCATCCTCCACACTTATATACACATATCATACACATCATGCAACATCAGAATATATTAGTTTGTTCCAAAACACAAGGATTCACACAACCCCAACCACATGCAAGCACAACACTAAGCATTTTAGCACCCCATGAGCAAACAACCATTAACCTCAGCAAGATCAGAACATGCATGGTCAAACTCGAATTTAGAGCTATAAATCATCAACATATCAGAGGCAAAAAGCTCTTGAATGATGAAGAATCAGAAGGTAAATGGAAAAAGGGTGGTAACTCACTTGATTCACAAAGAGGGAAGCTTGGAAGAGGAGGTTGGAGTGGAGGAGATGAGCCCTTCTTCTCCTTGGGTGGCTGGCCAAAATGAGAGGAAGAGGGAGGAGGAGAGCTTCTGATGTGTGTGTTGCTTGGAGTGAAAATGAGAATTGTCTTTGAGGGGGAGAGGGGTGGCCGAAACTTAAAGGGAAATGGGGGTGTTTTGTTTGATTTTTGAGTTGTTATAATGTTAAATGTCTCTAGGTAGTGAGTATGAGTATGTATTTGAGTATGGTTTTGAGTAAGAAATCACAACTAAGATTTATGGTGAGCGTTAAATTAATTTTGGAGAGCTCAGGGTCCTAAAAAGTTGCTCCGGCTGTGTTTAGGATCTAGCTCAGGCTCACTCCCAGGTTACTCAAAAACTCACTAAACACTCAATTTTAAAATAAGAAAATGATATATGATCGTTATGAAAATTTCCTTAATATTATGAGACTCTCAGTGAGTCTAAAATAATTATCTCATATTATTATTAATTTCACATTATTTATATATAAATAGGATTTTTCCTGAAAATCGTAAAAATGTGAAATATAATAATAATAGCCTTAAAATCACAATTTTCCAACATTGGTGAGAATATCTTCCAAATATTTTCCGAACACCAATTTGGGACTTAAATTTTTAAATATTAAGGTCTCAACAAAATTTTTATAACGATCATTACCCCTCTCAGGGGTTCTCTAACTCATACAATAATAATATTAAGTCTGCCTTGCTTCTGAGCAACTTAAATTATTATTATAATAACTTATAGCACAATCACAAAATTTAGTCACATAAAACAAATACATATATATATATTTTTATGCACCCATATACATATATATATATATATATATACAAATTATTTTATTCGCAAGACATATAATATGTACTCTTACATATATGCAATTTAGTGGTTCACATGTCACCAAGAAAATATATTTATATATTCACATATATATATATATGTGCCCATACACATATATATAATTATATACACTTCACGTGCATATTCTTACCTTAACACATAATCTTAAATACATATCCCTTATTTTTCAAATACGCACATAAATCACCATCACCATACAAGCTCTTCACATACAAATCATTATAATTCAATTCATAATTCATAACTCGATTCACTCAAATGCGCATCAATCATCACCGCCACATATAAATCTTCAAAACCATGGCTTACATGTTACATATGATCGCATAGTATTACACTACTAGCTCAAGGGCGCTACAAATCTACCCCCCTAAAAAGAAATTTCGTCCCGAAATTTCATAACGTACCTTCAAAAAGATGGGGGTACAGCGCTCGCATCTAAGACTCGAGCTCCCACGAATGGTCTCCTTGAGATCCGTCTCCCCAAAGCACTTTAACCAGAGGAATGTCGCTTCGGCGCGTCTGTTTTAACTTGCGATCAACAATCTTGGTCGCGGGGAGTTCTAGTGTCAGGTTGTCCTTCAACTGAATGTTTTCCGGCTCTAACACATGCTCAGGCGAAGCCTGATACTTGCGTAGTTGAGAGACGTGAAACACGTCATGAAGGTTTGCCAGGTTAGGTGGAAGGGCTATCTGGTAAGCTGAAGGTCCTACCCGCTTTAGAATTTTGAAAAGGCCCAGTAAATCTAGGGTTCAACTTCCGGGTTCTCAAGGCTCGTCCTATCCCCGTTGTAGGTACGGCCCGCAAAAACACGTGGTCGCCCTCTTGGAATTCTAGCTCACGTCGCCTCTTGTCCGCATAACTCTTCTGCCGATCCTAGGCAACCTTCATTTTTTCCTTAACCACCTTGATCTTCTCGGTGGTCTGTTGCACTAGATCCGGCCCTAAAGACTGATCTTCCCTTGACTCGTTCCAGCAAAGCGGAGACTGGCACTTCCGGCCATAAAGGGCTTCATACGGCGCCATGCCAATGCTAGCATGGTAGCTATTATTGTAGGCAAACTCGACCAATGGTAGGTGAGCATCCCAACTCCCTGGCATCTCCAGAACCACTGCTCTTAACATGTCCTCAAGTGTCTGTATCGTCCGCTCGGTTTGGCCGTCGGTCTGGGGGTGGTACGCCGTACTTAGGCTCAACTTAGTACCAAAAGCATGCTGCAAGGCTCCCCAAAATCTAGATGTGAATCTCGTATCCCTGTCTGAGACGATCGAAGAGGGTACTCCATGCAAGCGAATGATCCAATCGATGTACATCTGAGCTAATTTCTCCAGTGGATAGTTCATCCTTATTGGCAGGAAATGTGCTGACTTAGTCAACCGGTCTACGATCACCCAAATAGAATCAACTCTTCGTTGTGTTAGTGGCAATCCCGTCACGAAATCCATCGTGATGTGCTCCCACTTCCATTATGGAATAGGGAGGGGATTTAAAGTCCCTGCTGGCTTCTGATGTTCGGCCTTGATTCTCTGGCAAACGAGGCATTTCCCAACGAATTGGGATACGTCCTTCTTCAATCCGGGCCACCAAAACCGTTCCCGGAGGTCATTGTACATCTTTGTCATTCCGGGATGTATGGTGAACTGACTTTGATGTACTTCACGAAGTATGTCCTCCCGTAACCCTTGTCCTTTTGGCACGCAAACTCGCCCGTCAAATCTCCATAACCCATCAGCTCCTTGCACAATCCCTTTCATCTTGCCTTGTCGGACTGCTCCAAGTATCTCCTGAAACTCTCTATCCGCCTGCTCTTGTTGAGCTTCCTCAATCCGTCGCTTGAAATCACTCGAAATGACCAAGTGATGGAACTTAATACTCTTCGGCGTCAAATCCATGTTGAGATTCATGCCTTCTAGCTGTTGTACCAGCTCCAACTCCTTTATCATCATCCACGCCGCATGCAAGGTCTTCCGGCTCAACGCATCAGCTACCACGTTAGCTTTTCCGGGGTGGTAGTGAAGCGTGAAGTCGAAGTCCTTAAGGAACTCCATCCAGCGACGTTGCCTCATGTTGAGCTCCTTTTGATCGAACAGGTACCTGAGGCTTTTGTGATCCGAAAATACTTCAAACTTGACTCCGAAAAGGTGGTGTCTCCACATCTTCAGTGCCGAAACAACCGCTGCTAACTCCAAGTCGTGCGTCGGATAGTTCAGCTCATGCGGTCGAAGTTGCCGTGATCCGTAGGCTACTGGCCTACCTTGTTGCATCAAAACGAAGCCTAACCCTCGTCCGGAAGCATCACAGTACACTTCGAACGGTTGCTCGGGATCCGGAAGCGTCAATACCGGGGTTGAAGTCAATCTCTTCTTCAGTTCCTGAAAACTTTGCTCGCAAGCTTCATTCCACACGAACGGAGCATTCTTCTTGGTAAGCTTTGTCATCGTGGCTGAAATTTGAGAAAACCCTTGAATAAATCTTCGGTAGTACCCCGCGAGTCCTAAGAAACTCCGGATCTCAGTTGCCGTGGTCGGTCGCTCCCACTCTATCACTGCTCTTATCTTTGCTGGGTCCACGGCTATGCCTTCTTGAGATACCACATGTCCCAAGAATTGAACCTCTCTAAGCCAAAACTCGCACTTAGAGAGTTTGACATACAGTCTCCGATCGGCCAAAACGCTCAGAACCGTCTTCAAATGCTCAGCGTGTTCCTCCTCCGACTTTGAGTAGACCAGAATGTCGTCGATGAAGACTACCACAAACCGATCTAGGTATTCCCTGAACACCCGGTTCATATAATCCGTAAAAACAGCAGGCACATTTGTGAGTCCAAAAGACATCACTGTGAACTCAAAATGCCCATACCGCGATCTAAAGGCTGTCTTCGGGATGTCGGCTTCCCGAACTCGGATCTGATGGTATCCGGACCGTAGATCTATCTTTGAAAACACGGTTGCTCCCCGCAATTGGTCCATGAGGTCGTCGATTCGCGGCAAAGGATACTTGTTCTTGATAGTGACCTTGTTCAACTGCCGGTAGTCTATACACAACCGCATCGATCCATCCTTTTTCTTCACGAACAATACCGGTGCTCCCCACGGTGATGCACTTGGTCGTATGAACCGTTTCTCTAGCAATTCCTCCAATTGTGCCTTTAGTTCCTTAAGCTCGGCCGGGGCCATCCGATACGGGGCAGTAGAGATCGGTCCCGCTCCGGGGACTAAGTCGATCGAGAACTCCACTTCAAGTTCTGGCGGAAACTCCAGTATCTCCTCCGGAAAAACTTATGGGAAGTCGCGGACCACTCGGATATCCTCTATCCTTATCTCCTTACTAACCGTAGATGAGGCGAACATGGCGAATTCCTGGGTATTCACTCTACAACTGAACAGGGATGATTGGGAACTAGAGGGAGTCTCTATGTTATCGATGTTGGTATATGCCCTAGAGGGCCAATCATAGTTGCATTTTATTATGATATTGTGACATTTTATTTTATATATTTATATATATATATATATATACATATATATATATATATACAAGGCATTGTTTTCATTAATTGTTTATTTATTTTAATAAACATTATGATGTCCTTAGAATGGAATAAAGATTAGGTACATAACCTAATAGTGAAACTCCATTCTTAAATGTCCATAGTCAAGTATTACTGTAAACAAGAGGACAACGGTAATACATTGAGACTAGTATGTGTATGGATTGATAACATTTTCTCACAGGTTATGGATATGTGATATCAAGTCTGCACATAGGTATATATGGTGATATATATTGGACTGACCCGCCTTGAGAACACTACATGGATTGTAATGTGAATGTCATAAGTGATTCTCATAGTGATGATGGTACATGTAGTCCTTTGACTTGAAGTTACTACGATCCGCTGCATGAGGAGTTATGTGCTTTAATACCGTTAAACGTTATCCGTAACAGGGTAATTATAAAGGCGGTCATTAGGCATATAACGAGTCATGTGGGCGGTGCGAGTAACGTAGATAGAATTTGTCCCTCTCACATTACGAGAGATATATCTGTGGGCCCCTTGATGAGTAGGACTGGGTAAATGCATGGCCGTGCTGAAATGAATTAATGTGTGACATTAATCTCATTTAACTTTATCAGTCTACTCGGTAATCAAGAAACTAACGATTTAACTATACAAGATGACTAATTCCATGCTTGTGTTAAATCTAGATATTTGGACAAAGGGATTGAATTGTACAATAACATCGATCACGTAAAGGTTATGTCAAACCATTGACTTTCTTATTACTTGGGTAACAATGATGTGTTGCTAGATACCGCTCACTGTTTATATTATTAAATAAGATTTAATAATATTGCACACGTTATAAGAACCTATAGGGTCACACACTAAAGCAGTTTTAAATTGATGCTTAATTAGATTAAATTAGTGTGACTAATTAATTGCATTGGGCTTACATCAGATGGGCCCAATAAGGCACAAACTAGGTTTAAGTTTTCTATGAGATGAGAGTGGAGTGTTGGCTATAAATAGCAACACATATGAGCCTAACCTCAAACACATGAATTTCGAATTACACTCTCTTACTCTGAGAAAGCTAATCCTTGTTTTCTCTGAAATTCACTACTAGCATAGAGAGTCTCAGAGAAGCATCAAGGTGGACGTGTGACGGCCACAGCTGCTGTGTGGACTTCTAAACGCCGCCGCTGCTACTGCGTCGGAAGGATTGACATAGCTCATTTCGTGTAGCTGTCACGCTTCAACAGGTAAATCAAATATGATTTATGATATTTCACAAAGGTCTATGGGAGGGAATTGCATGTAAAAATTTTTGTTTTCCGCTGCTTCTATATGCATGATTTCCCAACAGTGGTATCAGAGCCGCCGCTTGTGAAAACGTATTTCTGTTTGATGGCATTACCTATGGTTTATATGATAACCACGGTTATGTTATGTTTTTCTTTTTGTTTATGAGATAAACACAGTTTTGATTTTTCTGTATGAATGTGTTTGTTCATATGATTATATGATAATTTTGAATTTCATATGTTATGTGATAACATGGTTTTGTTTCTTTGTCAATAAGGATTCATAAAAACATGTTTATGTTGCTAATGTTATGAGATAACTCTGTAACTCGTTTTATATATTGATGTGTTTCTGTCAAAATTCGATTTTGATATATGTGGTTTAAGAAACACTCTTGTATAAACTTGATTTTCATAAACATGTGAGACACATAGATTCAAGAGTTGAATTCATATGTGTTCAATCATTATTTTCAAAAATTTGAATTCTTGATGATGAATTAGAATTTTTGAAATCCATATGGTTATTTTCATGGTGATGAATTTATATTTTTGATTCCATATGGCTATCTCAAATTTCAAAATTTAATTCTTTTTCGAAATCTTGGTCATTCTTGACTATTCTTGTATTTCAAAATTCTTGTATCCATATCAAGATAATTTAGTTTTGAAGTATGGTTATTTTGAAATTCGAAAAATTTTAAATCACTCAAAATCGTGGAGCCAAATGCATGTCATGTGCATGAAGCTGCTGGTGATCGTTGTAACAACGCCCATCCGAGAGTGAATGTCGCTTCAACAGCACTCCAAACATATGAGAACTTGCTTGCGTCAGCGCCTATTTTTGCTCAGTAACACGTAGCGTGAAGTTTTGTGAATCTCTCCATGAAATTCCGTGAAGAATAACTAACTTCAGCGCCTAGATATATATATATATATATATTCCTTCACGTAAATGCTGCTCCACTTTATACATTCATGTTGCTTCCGTAAGACTTGTTTTTATAAATGCATGTTTGTTATATATGCATGTTATGGCTGATTTAATATATATGCATTATATATATATATAAATATTTCAAATTTTGAAATCTTTTTAATTAATAAGATTAATTAAAAATAGAACACCTATATATGTGGAATGTCTATATTTTAAATTTTGAAATCTTTTTAATTAATAAGATTAGTTAAAATGGAACACCTATATATATGGAGTATCTATATTTCAAAATTTGAAATCCTTTTAATTAATAAGATTGATTAAAACTGAACACCTATATATATGGAGTATCTATATTTCAAAATTTGAAATCCTTTTAATTAATAAGATTGATTAAAACTGAACACCTATATATATGGAGTATCTATATTTCAAATTTTGAAATATTTTAGTTAATGAGATTAATTAAAAACAGAACATCTATATATATGGAGTATCTATATTTCAAATTTTGAAATCCTTTTAATTAATAAGATTGATTAAAACGGAACACCTATAAATATGGTATATTTGTATTTAAAATTTGAGATCTTTTAATTAATATGTAATTAATTCGAGAACCTCGTGCTATCTATTCCGAGCACGTGTTTGTGATTGATTAAAATGATATAAAGTATTTCTTTTATCATGTCACGGGATGCATGTATATAAGTTCTCATATGCTTTATTTATTTTATTCTTTTATTACATGTATGTTGCATTTGCATGTTTTATATATATGTATGAGATACATGTATGGATTTTATATGTTAAATGGTTTAACATTATATGGTGAGATCTATTTATGAAAACCCCTCATTATAAAATATTAAGTCATGATAGCCTTCTGTTGTTTGGCACTCGTCAAGACTGTTATCGATTTAGTGTGGGTCTGCCAAAGCAGGACACTCTTATCTATAGCAGTAAGGCGCGATAGGACAAGCAAGTAATGTCCGACTGCCAACCATTGGGTTTGATTTAACTAAGTGAGATTCAATAAGATTGAGAGGCTTAGAGGCAATGAAAAGTTGGGCTTTAATTCATAAGATGAATTAGAATAAGATGTTATTCACCCAACTATCCAAGAGTTGTATAAGATACAATTGGAAAAAGTTTCCTACCTAAATAGTCGAAACTTTAAGCGATCAACCAAAGTTGACTTAAAGCTAGATGAAATATGGATCTTGGCCTACTATAAAATATTCCAAAAGAAAATTTTACGAATCAATGTAGAGGGTCATTGATTTGAATAAAATAGTGGGAGAAATATTTAATTAAAGACCTAATTAAATATTATATATGTCATGATACTCACTTTGCATATTTTATTTCTGTGATTTTTATGACATCACACGCATTAAATAACCTGTCATTGCGATTTATCCTTGAGAAGGATAAGTTGTCTGGAACAAATTTTCTAGACTGGTATAGAAACTTGAGGATTGTCCTCAAGTATGAAAAGAAATGTCCTCAAAGGAATTGTTCCTAAGGAGACACCACAAAGATGCTTCTAAGAAGCATTAGGATTAAGCCTTAGAGGTTTGTTGTCTTATACTTGCTACCTTGACCTATGAGTTGCATAAACATCATGAGAGCATATGGAGGCGTATGATATGATCATACACCTCAAGCAACTCTATCAAAGGGAAAAGGAAAGGCCATCTTGATGGTTTAAGATGGAAAGAGCAAAAGAAGCAAAGCAGCAAGTCCAAGCGCAAGGACAAGGCAAAGGGCAAGGGCAATGAGATTCCCAAGCTAAAAGCCTTGAAGCCTAAGGGCGATGTGTCTAAAGAGGATACCTGCTTCCATTCCCGTAGGACCGGACATTGGAAGAGGAACTGTGCAAAATACCTGGAAGAATGAAAGAATAACAAAGGAAGTGAGACTTCCGGTTCATGTATGATTGTTATAGAGGTCAATTATCTACTTCTGCATCATGAGTATTAGATACTCGATGTAGTTTTCACTTGTTTATTTGTGTAAATGAGATTAGATCATTGACGAAGGGTAAAAGTCGACCTACGAGTTGGAAATGGAGCAAGAGTTGCTGCATTGACTGTAGGAAGTTATGATTTGACTTTGCCCATTGGCTCATTATTCAGTTAGAGAACTGTTATAATGTATCTGCCGATAGAAGAACATCGTTTCTAATTCCAGTTTGGATAAACTTGGGTTTAGTTTTATAATGAAGAACAAATGTTGTTCAATTTATTATGATGATGTCCTTTATGGTAGTGCACCTATGATTAATGGACTTTACGTTCTTGATCTTGAAACGTCCATCTATAACATTAATACTAAGAGGTTCAAATCAAACGAATTGAATCCTTCTTACCTTTGGCATTGTCGTTTAGGCCATATAAATGAGAAGCGCATTTCAAAACTCCATAAAGATGGATTATTGGACTCATTTGATTATGAATCATATGAGACATGTGAATCTTGTTTATTGGGAAAAATGACTAAGGCGTCATTCACTCAAAAGGGTGAAAGGGCCACTGAGCTTTTGGGCCTTATACATACAGATGTGTGCGGACCCATCAGTACCTCGGCCAGAGGTGGTTTTCAATACTTCATCACATTCACTGATGACTTCAGTAGATATGTGTATGTGTATCTCATGAGACACAAATCAGAATCCTTTGAAAAGTTCAAGGAGTTCAAGAATGAAGTAGAAAATCAACTTGGCAAGAGTATTAAAATCCTTCGATCGGATCGAGGAGGTGAATACTTGAGTCAAGAGTTTGATGACTATCTGCGAGATGTGGGATATTATCTCAACTCACTCCTCCTGGAACGCCGTAGTGGAATGGTGTTTCTGAGAGAAGAAATCGAACATTGTTGGACATGGTTCGATCAATGATGAGTCATGCAAACCTTCCAAATTCTTTCTGGGGACATGTTGTGTTGACAGCAGCACTTACACTTAACCGTGTTCCAACCAAGACGGTAGAAAAGACACCATATGAGATGTGGACTGGTAGACGACCCAGTATGTCTTTTATGAAGATTTGGGGTTGTGAAGCTTATGTGAAACGTCAGGTCTCTAATAAGCTTGAACCTAAATCTGAAAAGTGCTTCTTTGTGGGGTATCCTAAATAAACCAAGGGATACTATTTCTACAACCAATCTGACAACAAAGTGTTTATTGCGCGAACTGGTGTATTCCTTGAGAAGGAAGTCATTGGAGCCAGTGGGAGCAAAGTAGAAATTGAAGAAATACTTCAACCACAAGAAGAAACTTTACCGGAGGTGGAACAAGAGCAGAGTACACAAGTTGTTGTAATACAAGAGCCTGCTCAAGTAACACAAGAACCACGTAGGTCAGACAGAACATGTCACCTGACTAAGAGATATGAATTTCTCATGACTCAACAGGGTGATGTGCTGCTCATGGATCAAGATGAGCCTGTCACCTATCAGGAGGCCATTACTGGACCTAATTCTAAAAAGTGGCTAGAAGCCATGAAAACGGAAATGGATTCCATGTACACTCACTAGGTGTGGACCTTGGTTGATCAACCTGAAGGGGTAAAACCCATAGGTTGTATGTGGGTTTTCAAGAAGAAAACTGACATGGATAGCCGGTAATGTGATTACCTTTAAGGCAAGATTGGTTGCAAAGAGTTTCAAGCAAACTCATGGTATAGACTATGATGAAACTTTTTCACCTGTCGTAATGCTTAAGTCCATTCGGATTTTACTTGCTATCGCTGCATACTATAATTATGAGATATGGCAGATGGATGTCAAAACTGCTTTCCTTAATGGAAATCTCCTTGAGGATGTGTACATGACACACCCCGAAGGGTTTGACATTGGAGATGATACTGCAAAAGTATGCAAGTTACAGCGATCAATCTATGGATTGAAGCAAGCTTCTAGAAGTTGGAATCTTCGTTTTGACGAAACTGTAAGACAATTTGGATTCGTCAAGAATGAAGATGAACCTTGTGTTTCAAGAAGGTTAGTGGGAGCACAATTGCATTTTAGGTCTTGTATATAGATGACATACTTCTCATTGGAAATGACATCCCCACATTACAGTCTATTAAATTAAGACTTGGCTTGGGAATTGTTTTTCAATGAAGGACTTGGGCGAAGCCACCTACATATTGGGTGTAAGGATCTATAGAGATAGATCAAACTGATTGCTTGACCTAAGTCAAAGTACATACATAGACAAAGTGTTTGAGACGCTTTAAGATGCATGATTCAAAGAAAGGGTTCTTGCTTATGTCACATGGTGTGACACTCTCAAAGGCTCAATGTCCCCTTTCTCAAGCTGATAGAGATCGGATGAGTAAGATTCCATATGCATCTGCAATTGGATCTATCATGTATGCTATGTTATGTACACGACCAGATGTCTCGTATGCTTTGAGCATGACGAGAAGATACCAGTCAGATCCAGGTGATAGTCACTAAACAACCGTCAAGAATATCCTTAAGTACTTGAGAAGAACTAATGATTTATTCTTGATATATGGAGGTGAGGAAGAACTAGTTGTAAAGGGTTACACTGATGCTAGTTTCACAACCGATAAAAACAGGTTATGTGTTTTGTCTTACTAATGGGACTGTGAGCTGGAAGAGTTCCGAGCAAGAGACAGTCGCCGATTTTACTACAGAGGCTGAGTATGTTGCTGGTAGTAATGCAGCAAAAGAGATTGTTTGGATCAGAAAGTTCGTTTCTGAATTTGGAACGGTTCCATGCATTGAGGACCCAATAGCTCTCCATTGTGACAACAATGGAGCTAGCCATTGCACAAGCTAAGGAACCCAGATCTCACTAGCGATCCAAACACATACTCAAGCGTTTTCATCCTATTCGATAAATTATCGGTAGAGGAGATGTAAAGATATGCAAAGTGCCAACTAATGATAACATCGCTGACCCACTGACCAGGCCACTTCCTCAGCGGAAGCATGATGGGCACACTAGATCATTAGGCATTAGGGATATGCTGGATTGGCTCTAGTGCAAGTGGGAGTTTGTTGGTATATGCCCTAGAGGGCCAATCATAATTGCATTTTATTATGATATTGTGACATTTTATTTTATATATTTATATATATATATATATATACATATATATATATATACAAGGCATTGTTTTCATTAATTGTTTATTTATTTTAATAAACATTATGATGTCCTTAGAATGGAATAAAGATTAGGTACATAACCTAATAGTGAGACTCCATTCTTAAATGTCCCTAGTCAAGTATTACTGTAAACAAGAGGACAACGGTAATACATTGAGACTAGTATGTGTATGGATTGATAACATTTTCTCACAGGTTATGGATATGTGATATCAAGTCTGCACATAGGTATATATGGTGATATATATTGGACTGACCCGCCTTGAGAACACTACATGGATTGTAATGTGAATGTCATAAGTGATTCTCATAGTGATGATGGTACATGTAGTCCTTTGACTTGAAGTTACTACGATCCGCTGCATGAGGAGTTATGTGCTTTAATACCGTTAAACGTTATCCGTAACAGGGTAATTATAAAGGCGGTCATTAGGCATATAACGAGTCATGTGGGCGGTGCGAGTAACGTAGATAGAATTTGTCCCTCTCACATTACGAGAGATATATCTGTGGGCCCCTTGATGAGTAGGACTGGGTAAATGCATGGCCGTGCTGAAATGAATTAATGTGTGACATTAATCTCATTTAATTTTATCAGTCTACTCGGTAATCAAGAAACTAACGATTTAACTATACAAGATGACTAATTCCATGCTTGTGTTAAATCTAGATATTTGGACAAAGGGATTGAATTGTACAATAACATCGATCACGTAAAGGTTATGTCAAACCATTGACTTTCTTATTACTTGGGTAACAATGATGTGTTGCTAGATACCGCTCACTGTTTATATTATTAAATAAGATTTAATAATATTGCCAACGTTATAAGAACCTATAGGGTCACACACTAAAGCAGTTTTAAATTGATGCTTAATTAGATTAAATTAGTGTGACTAATTAATTGCATTGGGCTTACATCAGATGGGCCCAATAAGGCACAAACTAGGTTTAAGTTTTCTATGAGGTGAGAGTGGAGTGTTGGCTATAAATAGCAACACATATGAGCCTAACCTCAAACACATGAATTTCGAATTACACTCTCTTACTCTGAGAAAGCTAATCCTTGTTTTCTCTTAAATTCACTACTAGCATAGAGAGTCTCAGAGAAGCATCAAGGTGGACGTGTGATGGCCACAGCTGCTGTGTGGACTTCATAACGCCGCCGCTGCTACTGCGTCGGAAGGATTGACATAGCTCATTTCGTGTAGCTGTCACGCTTCAACAGGTAAATCAAATATGATTTATGATATTTCACAAAGGTCTATGGGAGGGAATTGCATGTAAAAATTTTTGTTTTCCGCTGCTTCTATATGCATGATTTCCCAACAATCGACTCTACTGAGAACAATCCTCTCTAACTCATCAGGGAAAAGAACAAGGTTTCTACCACACACCAACATAACCCGGTTCAATCTCAACCAATCCATTCCCAAAATAATATCTAGCCCAGACAGGGGAATGCTAATCAGGTCAGCCTTAAAGGTTCTTCCTAACAACTCAAAAACACACCCAAAAATGCATGAAGAGGTACTAACATGTAATGATGTTGGGGTGGATACATGCAAAGTGTACGGGAGGGTGGTAATTGGAAAACCTAGTCTCTCAACGCATGCATGAGCTATAAAAGAGTGGGTCGCGCCCGAATCAAAGAAAACAGATAAAACAGTTCCGGACAACCTACACTCACCTTGGAACAGCTCCCCCGACTCCTTCGCCTGTTCGGCGGTCATAGCATATACTCTGGCTTGTCGTTGCGGCTGTTGATCTCCACCTCTAGGGCATGACCTTGCAAGGTGCCCCCTCTGTCCACAAGAAAAGCATGTGGGGCAGTCTCCCTGGTGCCTTATCCCACACCTTCCGCAGGGAGGATACCACATAAACGGAGCTGGCTGTCGCGCTGCTGGCTCAGCAGGAAGGACTTGAGGAGGTTGCCTAGCTGCGTTAGGCCGTGGTGGAGGTGGCAGCCTCCTTTGTTGTTGTTGGGGCCTCTGTTGCTGTTGTTGGTGCTGCTGAGGTTGCTGGGGGCGGTACTGGGGCTGCCTTGGCGGCATCGGTGGTCCAAACCTCCCCTGGCGGCGGTGAAACCGAGGGGGATGTTGAGGAGGGTGCCCTCCGAAACGTGCTGGGGGTTGAGCCCTCGGAGCTTGGCTCGGCCCGGCCTCCTCTGGCCTTTTTCTCTTTCCTGCCTCCCTTTCTGCGGCTTCCCTCCTCTGGGAGCTCTGCTCCTGTGCTATACACGTGCTTACCAGAGCGGCGTAGTTCCGAAGGTTATGAGTGATGACTCTTTCATTGAGATCGGGCCTTAAACCCCGCTCATATCTCCTGCACTTCCATTCTTCGTCAGGGTTGAGCTTGTAAGTGGTGGAGTATCTGCACAGTCTATCAAACTCGGCGGTGTACTCAAGGATGCTCATGTCTCCCTTAACCAGTTGAAGAAACTCCTCGTCCTTAGCTTCGCGGACCGGTTTCGGGAAGTATTTCTCGAAGAAAGCAACTTTGAATCCTTCCCAGCTGATGGCATCTTCTGTCGGTTGCACAACAGGTTTCATAGTCTCCCACCACGACTCTGCATGACTCTTGAGCTCCCGAGTCGCGAACTTTATCTTCTGAGCCTCGGTGAGAGGGATGTCTTCGAAGATGCGTTCGATCCCCCGGATCCAACCATCCGCTAGATCGGGGTTCAGCTCCCCTCTTGTCCGCTAGGTAGGTGGGTTCCTCTGCCTGAATTCCAAGTACCTGTGGGACTCCTCGCTCACTGGAGGTTGTTGCACGCGTCCTGCCTCCATAGCCTGCGCCATCCTAACTGACGCCTCGGCTTGGGCTCTAATGGCTTCAGCGATATCTCGGAGGTCGCGATTTTGAGCAGCATCCCGAGCTCGTCATGGCGGCATCACGTTCTATCAATTCCTGCATAGTTAACGAGTTGATCAGGCTCATTCTCAATGCAGAGCATTGGAGATGTAATGGCACACACGACAGATACATATACAAGAGGAAAACCAAGGACATAGAACAAACAAGATCGCGGAAGGAATAGCAAGCTCAGTCCTCAGGCTCAATTGGACCGAACTGCTCTGATACCAAAAAATGTAACATCCCAATTTATTAACTATGCCATGGACATAATTAACAATTTGCAATGTTACATAACACCCGAAAACCCCATGTTTTTTTTTTATGAAACGTATATATAAAATATATTTTCGCAAACGCCTGTGTACAATAAATCGGTATCGAGACTCGAAGCCATGACCAATCAGATTAGTAGCACGAATAGATAACCTGGATAAGCGTCTAGAATATCAATAGGAAATGCCAAGATGTAAAATAAGGCCCATACAACAAATGGCCATAATATTAATATATAACATATGCTTTAGAGCGAAATGTAGCGGAGTTCAAATGTGTCAAGATCCTGTTTAATACATGCCGAAATATAAGTATGGGGAGCTGACATGATAAAAGGTAAGTCCAAAAATCCTGGTCCGAATATACAAAAAGGACACAGGTAAAACTGCAGTTCGTTAGATACATATACATGTCAAAGAGTTAATCCCACGCAGGGGTAAAAAAAGGCTCCACAAGAACTTATAAACAGAAAAGATAAAGGTGTCAATAGTCAGCTACACATCGGTCCGGTTGGTCACGATCCGCGCCTCACCTACTGGCGCTCCCGGTATCCTCACTCATAGCTGATCCTGCGGCAGAAGAAGACACCTCAGACTTTACCATGATGTAGTCGACGTCCGTCCAGAAGTCAGCCAAATCCTCACTCGAGTAGCCCTCGTCCTCCACTGGGTCCGACTTTGTCGACTCCGAGACCGGAGAAGGTGGTGGAGGTGGTGGTGGGGACGCAGGCGCCTAAGCTGGGGCTAGAGCTGGAGCAGGAGCTGGGACAGGGATGGGACCAGGAACAGGAGCAGGGTACCGCGCTAGAAGCTCCGGGATGAAGAAGCGGTGTACCCCTGAGACGGTGGACGCGACGGTCACCGCACCGGTGGCCGGAGTGTAGCTGGACCAGGCGAAGTCATTTGTCTCGTGGCGCGGCGGCGGCGGCGGCGGCAGGTCCATCTAGAATCGAAGAATCAAGAAAGAGAGCGTAAGACGAAGTCGTCTTAGTGAGTCACAGTGAGCACGGGGGCCTACATGCTCGATTACATCGATTCCAGCCGGTCAAGGTAATACTCAAGTAAATACAGCATTTCTTTTCTCAAAACGGCGAGTCCTTACTTTGACCGGAACAAAACATCTTAATGGCCCATTTCTAAGGGAACCTAAGGTTTCATACTATGTTCTCGTAGGTCCCTCGCAATATATATAACTCACTCTCCCAAATATCACAATACGACCAAACATTCCCTAATCATAACATGCCTCTTATCACAACAAATTCGTTTACTACCAGAGTTTCTTAGCAAACCACAACATTCTCTCAATCACATAACATAAAGCAATGACAATTACATCCCAAGACCTATATCCTATAAAAAAAGACAAAATACTACAGATGATGGAAAGTTAATCAAAATAGCACACCTTGGTCAAAATTTGGCAAAATCCACAATCATGTTACAAGTTGACATTCAAAAGAAAATCATGAGTTCAGAGAATCAGTTCATGTTATGCAAAGCTGGTTGATTGGCCCTCACTAGTGTGTTTATCTCTATATCACTCAGTGTTTTGGCTCAGCACTCAAACAATAAAAACAAGAGTAAACCCCCAAACTGGTCCCTGACAATTTTCACGTCGGACAAGTTGGTCCCTAACAATTAGAAATACCCTACTCAGTCCCTCACAATGTCAAACCTCGGACACGCTAAGGTCCCTAGACGGATTCCGTTACGTTTGTCGTACGTATCAGTCCAGAACAGCGCACCCGTACTGACTTGGCCATTTAATGCTTGAAACAACGTCATTTCGTTAGAAATAATTAACATTAAACATGTTTGTTGTTGGATTTGAGTCACAAATCACCCCATCCTTAGTAGTAACTCGGTAGTTCAAACTGTGTTTGATTAACTAAGTACCTTGTTGTTATAAGTGCTTAGAATCACTGTTTCTTGCATGATAACGTGGTTTTTGCCGATATTTTATGCCCTTAATTTGAGCAATTGTATGTAATTCTTTACTCTATTCTTAGCCTTTTGTTGTGTTTATTACAATTTGGATTTATTTGGAGATTAATGAAATTATAGGCTAATTGAATATGTTTTATGGTGTTTTTGCAATTCAAGGATGACCTTTGCACTTGATCTTTGGTATTTGGTGTTTGTGATGCAGGTCATACCAATTATTTGAGCAATGGACATTAGAAATAGAGTAAGGAAGCGAAACAATTGATTTCTGCCCAGGATCGGGTGCCCTGGCACGCATGGGCGCCCGACGGGCGCACGTAGCAGCATTTTGACAACAAGGACCAATCTGCAAAACCGCGTTAGGGGCCCAATTGCTAGGGTTCTGAGACTGCTTCCTCTATTTAAAACAGTGCCTAGGCATCCAGAAAAGACACTTCACCACTTCTTCACACCTCTTCAGCCTCCATTTCTCTACATTTCTATTTCCTAGTTTTATCACTTTCAAAACCCTAGACTTTTAAGTTAGAGTTTCTTTTTTCCATTAGGATTCAATTTTCTTTTCCTAATTGTTCTCTAGTTTTCTTCATTGTTTACTTTCAACGTTATTCGTCAAGTCTTTTGGGTTTTGTAAGTTACTTTCACAATTAATCCAGTTATTCGTTCTTTATTTATTTCCTAATTTGCATTTACTTTCCATTTAATCTTTAATTTCTTTACCTTTCTCTTTATTGTTCAAGTCAAGTTATTTTCTTTCTTTCATATTTAATTTTTGCCCTTATATTCCTCCATGAGTAACTAAGTCTCTTGGTGGTTTATGAGGGTGTGAACATCATTGGGGTAAATTGAGGTCTTGTTCTTAATCTTGCATTTGTTTTCATTGTCAATCCTAGCATATAATTTGAGATCTTAAATTGTGTGTGTTCACCTATGTCTTGGCTTACTCGATTGTGTTAGGCTAACTCATTGGCATGTGTTCATGTGTTGGTTGATCAATTAATGCATGGCATAATAGGAATTGGCATATGATTAGTTAATTACCTGATTAGTCTCTTTAACTAGATTAATTTGATTGGCTTTATAAAGATTGTTGAAAATGAAACTAAAGTTGAGATCTCACTGATTAATCTTGTTCTAGGCAATCAATCATTAGAGTCACAACAATATGGTTAGATCTAACTCTGGCGTAATTAATCAACTCATGCATTCTTTTGTAGCCAATGAGAAACGCCCTAATGAATGTTCTACCTCATAAATCACTGCTTTTATCATTCAATTTTTATTCCAAATTTACATTCTTGCAATTAAAAACCCCTAAATTGTGACAACCCTCATACAACTAGTCTCGCGTATTGCTTTCTTAGTCATTCCTTGTGAGAGACGACCCTGGTTTCCACTAACTACATTAGGGGAACTTGGTTTTAAAAATAAATAAACTTATGGGAGTTGCGACGCTCACCATCATTTTACTTTCAACGTTATTCGTCAAGTCTTTCAAGTCTTTAGGTTTTTGTTCTTTGCTTTCCATCTTTGACTCATTGTAAGTTATTTTCAAATTAATTCAGTAAAGTTATTTGTTCTTCATCAATATCTTTAATTGCATTTTATTTTCCATCAACCTTTATTTTCTTTACTCTTTCCCTTTGTTATTTCAAAATCAAACTGTTTTCTTCCATTCATATGTCTTTCAATTCATCTATGTTTCTGCCCTTATTCCTCCATGAGTAACTAAGTCTCTTGGTGGTTTATGAGGGTGTGAACACCATTGGGGTAAATTAAGGCTTTGCACTTCATCTTGCATTTGTTTTCATTGTCAATCCTAACATATAATTTGAGATCTAAAATTGTGTGTGTTTACCTATGTCTTGGCTTACTCGATTGAGTTAGGTAAATGCATTTTGCATGCTCATGTGTTGGTTGATCAATTAATGCATGACATTCTTGGATTTGGTATATGATTAGTTAATTGGCTTATTAGTCTCTTTAACTAGATTAATGTGATTGACTTAAACGATTGTATAAAACGAAACTAAAGGTGAGATCTCACTGATTATTCTTGTTCTAGGAAATCTATCATTAGAATCACAACAATAAGGTTAGATATAAGTCTGGCGTAATTAATCAACTCATGCATTCTTTTGTAGCCAATGATAAACGCCCTAATGAATGTTCTACCTCATAAACCACTGTTTTAGCATTCTATTTCCATTAAATCAGATTTTACATTTCTGCATATAAAAACCCCCAATTTGTGACAACCCTCATACGACTAGTCTCGTGTATTGCTCTCTTAGTCATTCCTTGTGAGAGACGACTCTGGTTTCCACTAAACTATATTAGGGGAACTTGGTTTTAAAAAAAATAAATTTGTGGGAGTTGCGACGCTCACAATCAAATTTTTGGCGCCGTTGCCGGGGAATGGCGATGAAATTAATCTCTAGTTGTGTGATTAGTGCATATTGTACATAATCGTTTTTTGTTTATTTCTTTGAAAATAAAAAACAACAAAAGATTTAATTTGTTTTTGCATTGCATTACATATCATACTGCATATTTTATCTGTACGTTGCATTACATTTAGCATTTGCATCCATAGAACTTGTTGTTCGCAGAACATCAAAGATCTGCGTCGATACGAGCACCCTGTGAGCGCCCCAGCGCACCATCAGAGAGCTCCTGAGGCCGCCCGAGCGGCCGTTCGTCCCCCTACAACATGTTTTCTGTTTTCTTCTCTTATTTTTTTCCTCTTTCCTAGACTAACATGAACACTAACCCCAATTTTAGTCTCCAAGATTTTAGTTTCCATGGTTTTGCAGGTTATCAACCAAGTAGTGAGATGCAAGAACTTCCATATCCCTCTTACCTCTACCAAACACCATACCCGTACCAAGATCGTCAACCATATAATGAGCCATATCCATCCTTTGACCCCTACTACCAGCCATATAATGAACCACCACCACCCTCCTACATTGAACCATTTCCATACACATACCATGAGCCTAATCCTTACCCATACCCAATCGAATACCTTGATCAACTAACCATTGAACCATTCTACCAACCATAACCTTCTCAACCTCTTGCACCGTCTACTCCTTGTGATGATACTGAAAACTCCATGATGAGACAAATCTTTGAAGTACTCATGACAAACCAGCAAGCAATTTTGTGCATGAAAGAGGAAATCCAACAATTGAGAACTCAGGTCACCTCATCACCACCACCTTCTCCATCACCACATTCTCTACCACCACCAGCTCCACCTCCACATCCACCATCACAAGAGGAACCGGAGTTCCCTATTGTTGAAAATGATTATGCTTTAGAGCAATTGGATTGGGAGACATTGAAGTCCATGGTGGAAGAAATATCTGGGGAGGTCGAGGAAGACTCTGATGTGGAGATAGTCTATGAGGACCCTCTGTAACACCCTCAGTTTTAATTAAATTATAATCAAGAGGGAGTATGATAAATAGCATTAATTAAAACTCGTAATGAGCCCTTATGTGATGCGTTAGTATGTGTGCGTGTATGTCTATATAAGTGTATATGTATGTGCATGTGACTGAGTACATGATTAATTGATTAGATGTTCTGTATTATGAGGAGTACATATGTGAAAAGTTGTCATTCATTGTATGGTGAGAAAAGCCATAAATGATATGTATGAGTTTTATGCACATTTGAGTCAAGTGTGTTAAGTGTATGAGTATGTGAAATGGAGTAATACATAGTTAAGAAATTAATGTAAGAAATACATGAATAGTCGAATGAGATGTACTACACTGGTATTAATGTATGTAAATTGATTTCATCTGTTTTGGGGGAGTAGGAGATCATAGGATTACATTTCGGAGGGATTTCGGGGCGGAATAACATAATTTGTGACTTCTGCCCAGGGGCAGCTCGCTAGCGCGCGTGCATCACTCGCTAGCAAGGGGCATCGCACTAGCGGCCATAGTGATGCGCGCTAGCGGCAACCCCGTAGCAGCAGCCTATTTTCTGCATTTTTGCATTTTGATCCTTGGTCCCTCAACTCTTGATAATTGCATATAGGTCCGTACTGACACTTCACCCTTCAGAAGCCCTTCTCCCTCATTATTGGTCAGAAAGCTCTCTATCTCTCTCTCTCAATCCGTCTTAACTCTCTCAAACTCAATACACTCACCCACACTTTGACTCACAAAAACAACCCCAAACCTTCAACAAATATGAAAACAAATCACATATTTTGAGCCTCCTCATCATCCTCTTTATTTGTGAATTGAAGAGGATGAACTTTATGTTGATTATGTGAATGTGTTGTCATTAAATGGATGTTGATGAGTTGATAGATAGATATGTTGATTTTAATAAATGGAATGATATGTGACGATAAAACTTGACGTTATGTGATTTGATGATGTTACGACTATGTTCGGGGTGTGTAAAGAGGTGAGATAAGCCTCTCAAATCATGGTGAGGCGAGGAAAGCATACCAAGACCACAGATGAGAAGAATTTCTAGCGAGATAAGCTAGATCAGAAGTTTACTAGCGAGATAAGCTAGAAGCAAGTGATGCTAGTGAGCGAAGCTAGCTAAGTATAGGCGAGTAAAGCTAGTCGAGTCATGAGTGTTTGATTTAGTTATTTAGAGACAGCTTATGTATGATATATGAAATGTTTAGAAGCACTTGGTACACCACACAATGAGACTTACATGTATGCATGATTTAGAAGAATTAAGCAAGACGCACGTAGGTTAAGGTCGCCTAGGGACAAACATGTTTTCAACTAATAACTGAGCTGAACATTTGATATGTTAGACCTATTTTCATAATAAAAGTCGAAGTGGCCGCCTCTACTGAGTTAACTTCCCAGTTACTCACCCCTTCCATTTCCCATTTCCATAGAGGAACCAGAGGGTCATGATGCTAGAGTCCCTGGAGGACCTAATGGAGAGCCTTAGGAGTGCTTAGCAGTTTTATATCTTATTGTATCTGGACCGACTTATATTTGCTGCTTTTTATTGTATGTTCAGAGTCCGGAATCATGTAGCCGGCTGTACGCATACTTTAGTATTATGGATATGTACCTATGATACTACTTATGTCTTGTATGTGATGTATGCAGGACTCATGTTATGTAATATTATCATCCATCGCTATTGTATTCCTTCATATTATGAATTTACAACGCTAAGCCCTTATTTTGGTGTAATGTATTTTCGAACAAATTCTAGCGTATGTTCAAGTGTAATATTTTAAAGCAGGTCATGTCAAGCTATGAAATCAAGAAATAACACCATGATAATTAATCTAAAATGACTTAAGCATTTTGGAGTAATTATTAGGGTGTTACACCCTCCACCCTTACTCAGTACCGTGCTGGACACCGTGTGTGCGGAGGAAGATTCTTTGAGTGTTGGAGTCGCTGCAGAGATTCCCTCACTAGGACGAATTGACAAGGCATGCAAGGAAGAAGTCATGGATTCCACCCCTTCATCCCTTGTTGTTTCAAGGCAACCATTGGGACCCTTACCCTTGAGCCTCATGAGTATGCTTGTCTCGAGACTGATGCTCAACTCCTTACCCTTTATGGGGTGTCAGTACCTTCTCGAGCTCGAATTTCTTGGAAACTAACTAATTTTAATTCTGTTTTCTCTAACCCATCTTGTGAGGACTTTCATCCCTCCTAACTTGATTTTGTTGGTTTTAGGGATGCTTTTTGCAGGAGTGGGTGTTGTGCTTCAAGGGGCAAATTAAGGATCGAAACTCTTGGGTCCCGAAATAAGAAGGGAATCATTCTCTTTGGAGTGGTTCACTTCTCATGGGATCCTGGTGGAGGTATGGAAAGCACACCATGTAACACCCTAATAATTACCTCTTTATGCTTAAGTCATAATGAGTTAATTACCGGAAATTATCATTCTGTTTCAGAGTCAATTTTCAAAAATATGGATACGTGGAAAATAGGGCCGTAAAATTTTCAAAGTAAAAAACGCGAGTTCTAAATCGTGGCTTGTACGTGATGAGACATAATCTGATATATCAAACTATGAAACTGTGAATGCACATAACCATATTACAATAATACATGAAAGTGGCCCATTACATGCATATAGATTCAGGTACACATAGGAATTACACATATAAACGTAAAATCCAAAATAAGGTTGTACAGACACTTATGATTTCCTTATAAACTCAACTAAGCGTCAGATAGTACATAACATAATAATACAAAACATCAAGGAAACAAGACTTTAAAATGTAAATCTCTCAGAGTAGTCCAAGTCTTCAACGTTATTCGTCAAGTCTTTGGGTTTCTGTTCTTTGCTTTCCATCTTTGACTCATTGTAAGTTATTTTTCAGAATTAATTCAGTAACGTTATTCGTTCTTCATCAATCTCTTTAATTGCATTTTATTTTCCATCAATCTTTATTTTCTTTACTCTTTCCATTTGTTATTTTAAAATCAAACTGTTTTCTTCCATTCATATGTCTTTCAATTCATCTATGTTTCTGCCCTTATTCCTCCATGAGTAACTAAGTCTCTTGGTGGTTTATGAGGTTGTGAACACCATTGGGGTAAATTGAGGCTTTACACTTCATCTTGCATTTGTTTTCATTGTCAATCCTAACATATAATTTGAGATCTTAAATTGTGTATTTACCTATGTCTTGGCTTACTCGATTGAGTTAGGTTAATGCATTTGGCATGCTCATGTGTTGGTTGATCAATTAATGCATGACATTCTAGGATTTGACATATGATTAGTTAATTGGCTGATTAGTCTCTTTAACTAGATTAATGTGATTGGCTTAAACGATTGTTAAAAACGAAACTAAAGGTGAGATCTCACTGATTAATCTTGTTCTAGGCAATCAATCATTAGAATCACAACAATAGGGTTACATCTAACTCTGGCGTAATTAATCAACTCATGCATTCTTTTGTAGCCAATGATAAACGCCCTAATGAATTTTCTACCTCATAAACCACTGGTTTAGCATTCTATTTCCATTAAATCAGATTTTACATTCCTGCATACAATAACCCCCAATTTGTGACAACCCTCATACGACTAGTCTCGTGTATTGCTCTCTTAGATTCCTTGTGAGAGACGGCCCTGGTTTCTACTAAACTATATTAGGGGAACTTGGTTTTAAAAATAGTAAATTTGTGGGAATTGCGACGCTCACTATCAACTATAAAGCAAAGAGCATCGACTTTAAATTATAAAATTACATTATTTTTTACAAATAGTTGAAATTGAAGGCCACATGTTTTAAGATTTGAGATTTCTCTATTTTTTTTACACTATAAAACAAAGACTATAGACTTTAAATTATGAAATTACATGATTTTTTTACATATATATAGTATAAATTGAAAGCTATATACTTAAAATGTGAGATTTCTCTATTTTTGCTGAAACACTATAAAACAAAGACTATAGACTTTAAATTATGAAATTACATGATTTTTTTACGTATACTACAAATTGAAGGCTATAGACTTTAAAATGTGAGATTCCTTTAATTTTTATAGAAACATTATCAAACAAAGACTATAGACTTTAAATTATGAAATAACAATAAGTTTTTTTTTACATATATTACAAATTGAAAACTATATACTTTAAAAGGTGAGGTTTCTCTAATTTTTCTAGAAACAATAAAAAACAAAGATTATAGATTTTAAATTATGAAATTACATTATCCTTTTACATATATAGTAGAAATTGAAGGTTATATACTTTAAAATGTGAAATTTCTCTATTTTTCTAGAAACGCTATAGAATAAAGATCATAGACTTTAAATTATGAAATTACATGACATATTTACATATAGTAGAAATTGATGGCTATAAACTTTAAAATTTGAGATTTCTCTATTTTTCTATAAACACTATAAAACAAAGACTATAGACTTTAAATTCTGAAATTACATGATTTTATTACTTATAGTAGAAATTGAAGGCTACAACCTTTAGAATGTGAGATTTCACTAATTTTTTTAATTCACTATAAAACAAAGACTATAGACTTTAAATTATGAAATTATATTATTTCTTTTACATATAGTAGAAATTGAAGGCTACATATTTTAAAATGTGAGATTTCTATATTTTTTCTAGTAACACTATAAAATAAAGACTATAGACTTTAAATTATGAAATTATATGATTTCTTTATGTATAGTAGAAATTGAAGGCACATATTTTAAAATATGAGATTTCTCTCTTTCTTTTTTTGCACTTTAAAACAAAGACTATAGACTTTAAATTATAAAATTACATGATTTTTTTTACATGTAGTAGAAATTGAAGGCTACATATTTAAAAAAGTGAGATTTCTCTATTTTTTTACACTATAAAACAAAGAATATATAGACTTTAAATTATGAAATTATAAGATTTTTTTATATATAGTAGAAATTGAAGGCTATATAATCTGAAATGTGAGATTTCTTTTTTTTTTTCTAGATACACTATGTAACATCCCAATTTATTAACTATGTCATGGACATAATTAACAATTTGCAATGTTACATAACACCCAAAAACCCCATGTTTTTTTTTTGTATAAGTAAAACATATATTTTCGCAACCCGGTGTAAAAGATAAATCGATAGCAAGACTCAAAAGCCATGACCAATCAAATTTGATAGCACGAATAGATATCCTGGATAGCGTCTAGAATAATAATGGAAACTGCCAATAATATAATAAGGGCCCATAAAACAATGGCCATAATATTACTATTTAACATAAGCATCAGGATAGAAATATAAAAGGTTCGAGTGTGTCTGAATCATGTTTAATACATACAGAGAAAATAAAGGAGCTGACATGATCAAAATAGACAAGTCTGAAATCCTGGTCCGAATATACAAAAGAGGACTCAGGTAAAACTGTAGTGTTGTCAACACATATACATGTCAAAGAGAGTCAAATCCCACGCAGGGGTACAAAAGGCTCCATAAAATAACTTATAAACAAAAATGAAAGAAATATGGGTCAGCTGCACATCCGTCAGGGGGGATCACGGTCAGCGCATCACCTACTAGCACTCCCGGTATCCTCGCTCATGTCTGAGCCCGCGACAGAGGAAGGTGCCTCAGACTCCGCGAGGATGTAATCGATATCTGGCCAGGAATCTGCCGAATCATCACTCTGGTAGCCCTCATCCTCCTCTGGATCCGACTCGATCGACTCCAAAGCGAGAGAAGGTGGCGGAGGTGGCGGTGGAGAGGCAGGCGCACGAGCCGGCGCTGGAGCCCAAAGGAGCAGGGGCAGGAGCAGGAGCAGGGTACCTCGCAGTAAGCTCTGGGATAATGAAGGGATGTACCCCCGAGATGGTGGACGCGACAGTCACCGTGCCGGTGGCCGGCGTGTAACTGGCCCAAGCGAAATCAAAAGTCTTGTGGCGCGGTGGGGGCGGCGGTGGCTGCTCCATCTAGAATCGAATCATCGCAAAGATAGCGTAAGACAAAGATGTCTTAGTGAGTTACTTTGAGCACACGGATCTACGTGCTCGATGTTATCGATTCTAGCCAGTCAAAGTAATACTTGCATCAAACAGAACTTTAATTTTCTCAAAACTCAAGTGCTTACATTGACTAGACAAAACAACTTAATGATCCGTCTCTAAGGGAAACCTAAAAGTCTTGCTATGTTCTCGCGGTTCCCTCAATGTACCAATAATGCTCACCCCTCTCGTATATCATAACAGCCGACCATATCAATCTCATAATTTCTCAACATCATTCATACTAGTAAAACACACATAAAGACACTTCAAATTAACATATCCGACCTCAACCAACTTCCTGGATATCCATTCCAACCTTGAGGCGTATCCGAATACACCCACCTCCTAGATACCCTCTAATGGCGTATTCGAATACACCCAACTCCTGAATAGCCAAGGACGGCATACTCGAATCCACCCAACTCCTAAGTAGCCAGTAACAACGTACTCGAATCCACCCATCTCCTAAGTAGCTGTGAAAGGCGTACTCGAATCCACCCAACTCCTAAGTAGCCGAAAAAGACGTACTCGAATCCACCCAAATCCTAAGTAGTCGAGAAAGGCGTACTCGAATCCACCCAACTCCTAAGTAGCCGAGAAAGGCGTACTCGAATCCACCCAACTCCTAAGTAGCCATTAAACACTTCAACCTTCCAACTCAATACAACCACATGAAACATGTACAAGTCTCTACATATTCAGCTTGATAATCAATTAACTTTCAACATCATAGCATGTACTTTCAAGACTCACAACTAAGCATCTCATCCATCATAATTCACAGTTCAATCATTCTTAACTTCGCACTCTTAAAATCTTAAGCATGTATATCGATTTCTTAGTTACATGTACTTTACAGATTCCCGTATAATTTAGCATGCACATAAACATATAAGAGTTAAACCTTCATTACCACCCTTAAAGAATCGCTCTACGAGCATCAAAATTCACCAACTCAGCATTTAGCACACAATACAGGTATTCAACATCATTAAATTTCCCTTCTCTAATTGTTTATGCATTCCATTGATTTAGGGGCTACTACATGCAAATTTTTTCACAAGCCTCAGCACCTTTGAATTTTTAAAGTATATGAAATACTTTTTCCAAGGTTCTTTCCTTATCTTTAACTCAAACACCAAATCAAGGTTATTTCAAATCTATTTCCCTTATGAGTACTACTCATAGTAACACTATTTTCAAAACATATGATTCTTTCACAAAGGCATTTTCAAGTGTTCTCAAAATCTTTAATAACACAAAATCATACAATTATATATATACATATATATATATATATATATATATATATATATATATATATATATATATAATCACAAGGCTAGGGAATTATTTAAACCTCACATAGTATATTAACCCCCTAATCATTTATTTGAAAACTTGTACTTGAAATAAGATGAAAACTGTAACACCCTAATAATGACCTCTTTAAGCTTAAGTCATAATGAGTTAATTACTGGAAATTATCATTCTGTTTCAGAGTCAATTTCAAAAATAAGGGTACGTGGAAAATAGGGCCGTAAAATTTTCAAAATAAAAAGCGCGAGTTCTAAATCGTGGCTTGTACGTAATGAGATATAATCTGATATATCAACTATGAAACTGTGAATGCACATAACCATAATACAGAAATCCGTGCAAGTGGCCCATTAAATACATATAGATTCAGGTACACATAGGAATTACAAATATAAATGTAAAATCCAAAATAATAATATTACAATAGTAGAGTGTTGAAGTTTCTAAGAATACCATAAGGTTGTATAGTCACTTATGATTCTCTTATAAACTCAACTAAAGTCAGATAATACATAATATAGAAATACAAAATATCAGAGGAACAAGACTCTAAAGTGTAAATCTCTCAAGTGTCCGAGTCTTCAATCCTCTGCCAGTCTCAGCCGCTCACCTAGTAGTGGAATCTATACCTCGATCTGAATCTAAAACAAATAGTGGTGGAATTGGGGTGAGCTCCACGGACTCAATAGAGGGATCACTCCGGTTTGTTATAAAAAAAATAGGTGATGCATGCAAAATTCATATTAATGTCGTTTTCATAAATATATCTGAAATTCTGGAGTGTCATACCTACATGCATCTTAGCATTTATATAGATGAATGCAACAGATATGAGATTAACATCAGCATATAATAAAATACTATGGTTTATATAGCTTTGGCTTATGTCATGTGTCATGATCTTTTGCTATAAATGGCACAACCCTCTTTACTTTCTACCTCCGCGTCACCGTCCCCTAGGCTATGAGCTCATACCCTTCCTGAACATTTAAAGTATGCATTCTTGGGGGATCATGAAACTATGCCAGTGATCATAGCCAATGGCCTATCTTTTGAAAATGAAGAAAAGCTTTTGAATGTTCTAAAAATGCACAAAAAGGCCATTGGCTGGACACTTGCTGATCTTGTTGGGATTAGTCCCTCCTTGTGCACTCATAGAATTTTTGTTGAGGAAGGATCTAAACCAATAAGACAACCGCAAAGACGATTGAACCCTTTAATTCTTGATGTTGTGAAGACAGAAGTCTCTAAGTTACTACAAGCCGGGATAATTTACCCCATCTCGGATAGCGAGTGGGTAAGTCCCGTGCAGGTAGTACCTAAGAAATCTGGAATCACACTTGTTAAGAATGACAAAGGTGAGTCAATCCCAATGAGAATGCAAAATTCCTGGAGGGTGTGTATCGACTATCGCCGCCTCAATGAAGTTACAAGAAAGGATCATTTTCCACTTCCTTTCATTGATCAAATGTTAGAGAGGTTGGCTGGTCAAGCACACTACTGCTTTCTTGATGGCTTTTCAGGATACTTCCAAATACATATTGCACCAGAAGATCAAGAGAAAATTACTTTCACTTGTCCATTCGGCACCTATGCTTATCGTAGGATGCCCTTTGGATTATGTAATGCTCCTGGTACATTTCAAAGGTGTATGATGAGTATTTTTTCAGATTTTTTTTGAAAATGTTTGGAAGTATTCATGGATGACTTTACAGTGTATGGTACCTCTTTCTATGCTTGTTTGCACAATCTTTCCCAAGTTTTAAAACAATGCATCAAAACTAATCTTGTCCTAAACTTTGAAAAATGTCATTTTATGGTGGACAAAGGTGTTGTTTTGGGGCATGTCATTTCTCGAGAAGGAATTGCAGTGGACCCAGCAAAAATTGATGTTATCTCTAGCCTGCCTTACCCCGCAAGTGTGTGGGAAATTCGTTCTTTTCTAGGGCATGCAGGATTTTACAGGAGGTTCATCAAGGACTTTAGCAAGATTGCAAGTCCGTTGACCAATCTACTCCAGAAGGAGGTGGAGTTCAAATTTGATGAAAAATGTGAGGAAGCATTTAACGCCCTGAAGAAGGCACTTACCTCAACGCCTATTGTACAACCTCCCAATTGGGAGCTACCCTTTGAACTCATGTGCGACGCTTCAAATCATGCGGTGGGCGCCGCATTAGCACAAAGAGTTGGTAAGATTGCTCATGTTATCTCTTATGCCTCGCGTACTCTAGATGCAGCACAATCGAACTATACCACCACAGAGAAAGAATTGTTAGCTATTGTATTTGCTTTAGAAAAATTCAGATCTTATTTGCTTGGCACAAAAGTGGTGGTATATACAGATCATGCAGCTCTAAAGTACCTTTTGAAAAAGACTGATGCAAAACCCCGCCTCATTAGGTGGATGCTCCTTTTACAAGAATTTGACATTGAAATTAAGGATAGAAGTGGTAGTCAAAATTTAGTAGCGGACCACTTAAGTAGAGTTGAACATCTCAAGGATGATCCAATTCCGCTTAATGACAGGTTCTGATAACGCGGTTTTTACCAACATTTTATACCCTTAATTTGGATGATTGTATGCAATTCTTAGCTCTATTTTGGCCTCTTTATTGTATTTAATTCAACTTGAGATTAATCTGAGCTTAATAGAAATAAAGGCTAAAATATCAAGTTTTATGATGTTTTTACAATTCAAGGATGACCTTTGCACTTGATCTTGGATATTTCGTATTTTTAGTGCAGGTCACAGGTATTATTGGAGCTGTAGACATCAGGAACTGAGCAAGAAGCGGAGCAGTGGATTTCAGAGCAAACATCGAGCGCTCCAACGCCTGTAGCGCGCCCCAGCGCGCGTGGCTCATTTAAACTAGTCACGTGCACAACGCTGGCGCTCCAGCACCCGTAGCGCGCCCCAACGCCACGCCGCAACTCTGTCACAGCAGAAACCCTAATCTGCACGAGTTGGAGGCCCAATTAGCTAGGGTTTGGAGGCTGCTCACTCTATTTAAAGAAGGCTAATGGATCAGAAACACATCATCTCTACACTCTCTACTGTCACTCCTTCAATCCCTATTTTCTTTCCATAGTTAGAGTTATTTGTTTTCCCACTAGGATTTCCATTTTCCTAGTTTTAGCTCTAGCTCCATATTTACATTTCAAACGTTATTCGTCCAGCCCTTTTGGGTTTTGTAAGTTACTCTTTCTATTATTAATCCAGTTATTCGTTTTCACATCTTGCCAACTTGCATTTAATTTCTTTTAATTTCTTGTCTTTTAATTCATTGCCATGAGTAGCTAATTTTCTTGGTGGTTTATGTGGGTGTGAACATCATTGGGGTAATTTGAGGTTTTGTTCTTAATCTTGCATAAGTTTTCATTATCAACCCTTAACATATAATTTGAGATCTTAAATTGTGTGTTTAACCCTTTGTCTTGGCTTACTCGATTGAGTTGGCTAATTCTTGGGCATATGTTTATGTTTTAGTTGATTAATTGATGCATGGCATATTAGGAATTGGTAATGAGTAATTAATTGACTGATTAGTCTCTTTAATTAGATTAATGTGATTGGCTTTAATAATTGTTGAGAGTGGAACTAAAGGTGAGATCTCACTAATTAATCCCATTCTAGGCAATTAATCATTAGAATCATAACAAAAGAGTTAGATCTAACTCCGGCGTAATTAATCAACTCAGGCATTCTTTTGTAGCCAATGATTGACACCCTAGTGAATGTTCCACCCCCATAAACCGCTGCTTTTATTATTATTATTTTATTTCCAATTTAATTAACTTGCATACAAAAACCCCCAAATCGTGACAACCCTATCATACAACTAGTCTTGTATATTACTCTCTTAGCCATTCCTTGTGAGAGACGACCCTGGTTTCCACTAAACTATATTAGGGGAACTTGATTTAAAAATAATTAAATTTATGAGTAAAGGTATATCAGATCTTGACAAGTACCAGCCAAATCCTCAGCCGATTTCTTCTCCAAAACAACCTTATTATCCCATTGAGAGTAAAGGTATTCTACTGATTCCTGTTTTCTCTCTTTTTTTTTAATATCACTACCCATACTGACCATATACCCTTTCAACTCTAGACTTCTCGGAAGATGCCTTGGATTCATATATTAGTTAGGATGCAGGAAATCAATCATTGACTATTACTGTTAACGAAGCTGCTCCTTCGTCTTCGACTGATATTCCTCCAAAAGATGACCCTGCCCCTGATGTTTCCGGTATTGTTTCTTTAAATGATCCTAAAATTGTTACTGCTGATAAACAATGATTTCTTTGTGTTTGGATAATTGGTGTTGATTGCTATAACGGCTAGCACGTAGCCGATTTAACTTTTTGTACTCTGTTTTTTTTTTAATTTTGGTTATACCTTAACCGTAGATACTTTACCTTTTTTGGCCCAAGATTCCTAAATAGTGGGCATGAACTTTTTTAAATACTAGGCATTAACACATTTTGGCAATTCTACCCCATGCATGTCTTTTATATAATATGCTCCTTTCCCCAACACTCGGCTTACAATAAAAGGCCCTTCCCATTTCGGAGACCATTTTCCTTGGCTATTATCTTTAAAGCCAACAGGCAATATTTCCTTCCAAACATAATCCCCTATCGAAAATTGTTTTAACCTTACCTTTTTATTGTATGCTCTAGCAACTTTCTGCTTATTAGCATGAATATTTTCTAAAGCATGAAGGCGATCTTCATCTAGCTGATCCAGTTCTAAAAACATAGCCTAATTATATACATCGACTGTCAGTTGATGCTGCTTAGCTACTCTTAATGTTTTTGTATTAATTTCTAATGGTAACACTGCATCCTGGCCGTATGTAAGTCGAAATGGAGTATTCCCCGTAGCTGTAGCTTTAGAATTTCAATATGCCCATAACGCTTCAGACAAAGTTTCATGCCATTTCTGAGGCTGGTTTTCAATCATTCTTTTAATTATATCTATTAATATTCTGTTAGTGGCCTGCGCTTGGCCATTCTGTAACACCCCTAAAAACCCTAGCTTTCAAATATTTCATACTTAGATATTTCATGAATTTATTTGCTAAGTCATTTTATGAATTGGTAATTATTAACAATATAAATGCTTCCTTGAATATCCATGCATGAATAATATGATTATTTCAATTTCCATATATATATATATATATATATATATATATATATTGAATACACCACGTGTGCATTGATGGTTGTTGTCGTGACACTCATAAATTTAATTATTTTTAAAACCAAGTTCCCCTAATATAGTTTAGTGGAAACCAGGGTCGTCTCTCACAAGGAATGACTAAGAAAGCAATACACAGGACTAGTTGTATGACGGTTATCACAATTGGGGGGTTTTTGTATGCAAGGGAAATAAATTGGAATAATAAAAGCAGTGGTTTATGGGGGTAGAACATTCATTGGGATGTTAATCATTGGCTACAAAAGAATGCATGAGTTGATTAATTACGTCGGAGTTAGATCTAACTCCTTTGTTGTGATTCTAATGATTAATTGCCTAGAATGAGATTAATTAGTGAGATCTCACCTTTAGTTCCACTTTCAACAATTGTTAAAGCCAATCACATTAATCTAATTAAAGAGACTAATCAGCCAATTAATTAATCATTACCAAATCCCAATATGCCATGCATTAATTAATCAACTAACACATAAACATATGCCAATGAATTAGCCTAACTCAATCGAGTAAGCCAAGACAAAGGATTAAACACACAATTTAAGATCTCAAATTATATGCCAATGTTTGATAATGAAAACATATGCAAGATTAAGAACAAATCCTCAAATTACCCCAATGATGTCCACACCCTCATAAACCACCAAGAAACTTAGTTACTCATCCAATTCTTCTATGAGGGGTTGTGCGTTTCGAATAGGCATACTATTGACTGCTCAAGTGGGGGAGCATTGATGAACAAGACTTTGGCAGAGGCTATGGAGTTGATAGAAACCATATCCTCCAACAATCAGCAGTTCGGAACCCGTGACGCTCCTAATGCAAAAGGGGTGCATGAAGTTGGCCCATATGATCAAAGGTCACTGGAGAAGCAATTGGCAGAGATGACATCTGCCATTAAAGAACTTGCTCTGATAAGTCAACAAAAGGTGGTAGCATCTGCTTCCATTCCAACACCACCACCAGTAGTCCAGGTATGCGGGATTTGTGCTAGTGACCATCCTACAGATGTGTGCCCTCAGCTGAACGGGGAATATGCAACAGTGGCAGCCACAAATTTTCCTAATCAAGGGCAATCTCAATTTGGTAACACCTATAACCCTTCCTGGAAGAATCATCCAAATTTTAGGTGGAGTAACCAAACCCAACCACTACACCAAACACAACAACCATGATAAGTGTGAAATATTGCATATATTTTACCCCTAATACTTAGTATTTTAGTACTCATTTTTCACATAAATATGCATGTTATTGTATGAGTACTTGCTACAAAAGTCCATCATTATGTTTCCTTTAGATTTTTGTCTTAAGCATAAATTGTTTATTGTTTATGCATTAACTTTGAATTAAGACATTAATTTGGGATTCAAACACAAATATTTTGCATTTCAAATTCAAACTCAGTTTGGTATTTTGGTCATATCTCGAGTTTTATAAAGTGAAATTCTACATAATTTATATTGTAGGAAACATGAGAGAAAGCTCTACAACTTTTATGAAGACCAAAAATCTAAGCAACAACGTTTGGAAGGCGAAAATGGGCTTGCAAGGCAGAAAAGATACCTAGATGAAAAGTTCAGGCAGTCTATGAAGTTTGGGTCATAACTTTGGCTACAAAATATGAATTGTAACATCCCGATTTATCAACCTTGCCATGGTTAAGATTAACAACTCGGAACATCACTTTTTTTTTATTTTTTTTTTATTTTATACATATACAGAATAGAGATATGGTAAACGGGGTAAAACTCAACAAGCCATGACATTAGGTTCCTAATATAATAGACCATGTACTGGGAATACTTATATGATAATAGAAATATAACCAAGACATAAAGGTAATATATGTGTACATAAATGGCCCTCTGTATACTGAATTGGACCAATATCTGATGAAAGTGCATGTACAGAATCAAAACCTCAACCTACACTGAGGAGCGTTGCCGCTTACTCAGTGGTACAACTCAAAATGAGGCGACTAACTACTAAACAAAAGAAATCTCCACTATACGACCGCTCGACTGTCTACTGCTGCTCCTCACCCTCTAGTATGTCTTCTTCGGGATCCTCCTCCTCTGATGAAACTGCTCCAGGCTCGCCAGGTACATAATTAGGCTCGGGTTCCTCCTCTGGGTCTGAGTCCTCTGCCTCGACCGGGTCCTCCTCTGCTGGTGGTGGTGGTGGTGGAGATGCTGCCTGAGCTGGAGCTGCGTCATGTCGAGGGGCTGGAAATCTTCGTGTGAGATCCGGTAAGAAGAACTGTGTGGTACCAGGGACGTGGTGCGTAACCGAAATCAAGCCGGTCTCTGGGTCGTACGTAGAGAGTCCAAAAACATAAGATCTACGTGGAGGGGGTGGAAGCTGACCCATCTAGAATTTGACATACGAAAGAAAGAGAGGGTAAGACTCGAGAGTCTTAGTGAGTTGCGTACAGCACACGGATCAACGTGCTCGTATGACAATTCTAGTCAATCAAAGTAATACTCTTACTTTTCAAAAGGTGGCACTAGTTCCAAATCTATGAGTCCTTACCTTGATTGATCAAACATCTTAAGGATCCGTTTCTAAGGGAGTCTATGTTTTCACTAGGTTCTCGCATTTCTAGCAACCTACGTAAATATCAACTATAAGGTTGGTTTCACAATTTCCTCATAGGCCGTACTACGAGTCTACTAGTCAATGCCTCACATTCGATATTTCTTCGTTCGTTGAATTGAAGGTTAGCAGTTTCTCCACTTTTCATGTAAGTGTACACTATAACCCTCGAATGTGTATCCGGTCATAAAAATCCTCGGATTGCAAGTCCGGCATCATGGCCCAGCCATGGAAACTCTAACTCCTCGGATAACACAATTCAGCATCACGGCCCGGCCGTGGTATCATATGCAAGTTGGGACTATGTGTCCCTCAAATATGCTCTGAGTCCTAGACCGGGAAGTCTTGACCTTGACTACAGCTCCGTTCTCGCCTAAACTTTAAAGGTTCCTTGATTCGGAGGTGTCTCGTGTCAAAGAATCCTCTGCCATCTAGTCCACATGTCCCGTAGGTCCAATGCACCACCATCTAGTCGATTAGATGGCTGGATCCAAGCTAACCAGAAATTCAATCGAACGGATATAACGAGCAGCAGTTATAATTTAACAAACACGTGTAGCATCCTCGGGTACTCGTCCGGACAATTCCAGGAATTCCACCGAGTCGTTCATGCAATCCATAATACAATCTCAAGAACAGTACAACCATCATGCATGAGTACAGTCTTATACATTACCATTTCACATTATCATTCTAATTTACAGATTCGGTATATAACAGTAGATATCTTGATCACCCGGTAATACTACTGAGCAGTAATATCGTTGCATAGCAATAGTAATTATATTTGATTTACTTATAAGCTTTTCAGTTCTCACAGCACATAGATACATATATATAAACTCGTATTGTCTTGTTCTGTATATTTAATAATAATGCTACTAGTTTTAAGAAATAATTATAAAAATATTTCGTAGTTTATTGATCATAAAAATAAATTAGAGAAATTGGTCTAGTTTCGGTGCACTAGGAATCGACTCAGCGCATGGCAGGCCACGACCGCGCGATTCCCAGCGCCCGGCGCCCTGCGTGCCTCGCACGCCCGCACTCTGCGCTCCCAGCGCCCGCGCACGCCCGCGCCCTGCGCGCCCAGCGCCCTTCGCCTATGCGCATCCTGCGTCCGCGCGCCTTGCGCGCCCTGGGCGCCCGCGCCCGTGTGCGTCTTACGTCCGCGCGCCTTGCGCGCCCCGCGCCCGTGCGCGTCCTGCTTCCGCGCCTCGCGCGCCCTCGGCGCCCCGCGCCCGTGCAAGTCCTGCGTCCGCGCGCCTTGCGCGCCCCGCGCCCGTGCACGTCCTGCGCCCGCGCGCCTTGCGCGCCCCGCGCCCGTGCATTGCGCGCAGCGCCTACTCTATGTATGTAATGCATGAAGTAGTTTCCAGGTATGTAACTCTCTAACTCCAATTTCTATCTAAACTATTAAATCTTCTTATCATCATTTATGATTCTTAAGGCTTATGAAAGCATGGAATTGGTTAAACAATTATTCAAATCTCAAAGAAAATAGTCGCACACACATCTAAAAACCAGTTTATATTTTACTTTGACATATGCATGCATATAAAAATACCACCAGTTACTTTTATATGGTTCAGAAACAATTTGAAGTCAGATTCTTCATCTTTTTAGTTAACATGCCTTGTTCTAACGCATTAATCAGATTCAACACTCAAAGAATCATACAAATTGGATTTGCAAGCATCATAGACATATGTACGAAAACCAAAAGCCATCAGTTTAGTTTAATCATGGATGAGTTGTATGCATAGTTATGAACAATAACATGTATCAGATTCTATTTTGTTAAAAGAAGAAGAATAGAGCAACTCACCTTAAGGTTGAACTTAGAAATTGTAAAACGGAAGGAAGGGATGATCTATTGGTAATTCTGTCTAGGGAAAATAGGTGTAACAGAGGTGTTTCTCGTGTGCTATTCCGTTGATCGTAAGTCTATATTTATAGAAAGAGCTTTCCACCCTCTGAAGGAAACTAAAACAACAGCTAGCTGGCTTCGTAGATGACAAGCAGGTGGTGGTGGCGTACTAAAACTAGTGGTGTCCCGAGCTGGAGTCAGAGACAGTTGGTGGTGGCTTCGGATGGAAACAGAGGATGATCAAATGGCTCCTCTGTTAATGCCACGTACTACCCTATACTCTAGGAAAAATAAGATGTAAGTGTTTTATGCTTCTGGGTGGTGTATTGGTCTATATTTCCATATAGGGTGATCACGAAAAATGTATAGAATAGGTGCGGTAAATTGGTAATAATCGGGTGAGTATGGTTTGACCTATTTTTCTCTCTAATGATACTCAAAGGGTTACTTTATTGTTTAATACACGTATGTAATTATGTTATAAACGTAATAATGATACCTCATACAAAATTATCGCAATAATTATATTGATATTTAGTTGTTAATTTCTAACTAATAATTATTAAATAATATGTTTAAGGCAAGGGTGTTACAATCTACCCTCTTAAAAGAAATTTCGTCCCCGAAATTTCCTGTCTAATCATTAAAAGGTGTGGGTATTTCTCACGTATTTCTGACTCAAGTTCCCACGTATAATCTTCTAGCAATTTGTTTCCTCAAGCAATTTTGACCAGGCGTATCTCCTTATTGTGTGTGTGCTTAGTTTGATAGTCTACTATCTTTGTGGCAGGGAGTTCAAATGTCAAGTTATCCTTTAACTGAATATTTTCTGGTTCTAATACATGTTCAGGTGACGCCTGATACTTTCGCAGTTGAGAGACATGGAAAACATTGTGTAGGTTAGATAGGTTCGGTGGAAGAGCTAATTGATAGGCTGAGGGTCCGACTTTTTGAAGAATTTGGAATGGTGCCACAAACCTGGGGTTTAACTTTTTTGTTTTGAGGGCTCTACCTATGCCTGTTGTAGGTACTGCCCGGAGAAATACGTGATCTCCTTCGCTGAATTCTAATTCCCGTCGTCTCTTATCCGCATAGCATTTTTGTCTGCTCTGAGCCGTTTGCATTTTGTCCTTCACCATCTTGATCTTTTATGTGGTTTGTTGCACCAGGTCTGGTCCCAGAACTTGTCCCTCGCCAGAATCATTCCAACATAATGGTGACTGACACTTTCGGCCGTAGAGTGCCTCATATGGAGCCATACCAATACTAGCATGATAACTATTGTTGTAAGCAAACTCTACCAATGGTAAGTGTGAATCCCAACTTCCAGGCATTTCCAATACCATTGCTCTGAGCATGTCTTCTAATGTCTGGATGGTCTGTTCTGATTGCCCGTCGGTCTGAGGATGATATGCGGTGCTCATACACAATTTTGTTCCAAAAGCCCGTTGCAATGCTCCCCAAAACTTGGATGTAAACCTCGGGTCGCGATCAGAGACGATCGAAGTAGGGGTACCATGTAGTCTGATGATCCAGTCAATGTATAACTTAGCTAGTCTTTCCAATGGATATGTCATCCGAATTGGCAGAAAGTGTGCCGATTTGGTTAATCGGTCTACAATTACCCAAACTGCATCCAATTTTCTTGGTGTAAGAGGCAATCCCGACACAAAATCCATAGTAATGTGTTCCCATTTCCATTCCGGGATAGGAAGGGGATTCAGGATTCCAGCTGGCCTCTGATGTTCTGCTTTTATCCGCTGACAGGTAAGACACTTCCCAATGTATTGAGCCACATCCTTCTTCATTCCGGGCCACCAAAACCGTTCTTTAAGATCATGGTACATCTTTGTCATTCCCGGATGTATGGTAAAATGGCTCTTGTGTGACTCACGTAATATGTCTCTCGGAGTTCCTTGACATTTGGCACGCATATACGCTTTTTCAAATCTCCAAATTCATCAATCCCTTGCTCCAATCCTTTTAATCTTTCCTTGTTGAGCTGCTTGTATCGTTTCTTGGAAGTCTTTGTTATGTGTGTCCTTCTGTGCCTGCTCAATTCTGCTCTTAAATTCACTGGAAATGACTAAATGACCAAATTTGATGCTTGTAGGTGTCGGCTTCACATCAAGGCTTAATTCTCCGAATTGTTGTACCAACTCCAATTCTTTAATCATCATTCGTGCTGCATGCAAGGATTTTCGACTTAGAGCGTCTGCTACTACGTTAGCTTTACCAGGGTGGTAATGTAACGTAAAATCGAAATCCTTAAGGAATTCCATCCAGCGACGCTGTCTCATGTTGAGTTCCTTTTGGTCAAACAAATACTTGAGACTTTTGTGGTCTGAGAAAACTTCAAACTTTGTTCCAAAGAGATAATGCCTCCACATCTTCAAGGCTGATACGACTGCTGCTAGCTCCAGATCATGTGTTGGATAGTTGAGCTCGTGTGGTCGAAGCTGACGAGACCCATATGCTATTGGTTTACCTTGTTGCATTAGTACATATCCTAGGCCTCGTCCGGATGCGTCACAGTAAACTTCGAAAGATTGTTCTAAATCTGGTAGGGTCAGCACCGGAGTCGATGTCAATCTCTTTTTCAGCTCCTGGAAGCTCTGCTCACATGCCTCATTCCATTCAAAGGACGTGTTCTTCTTAGTTAACTTTGTCATCGGTGCGGAGATCTGAGAGAATCCCTGTATGAATCTCCGATAATAACCTGCCAATCCTAAGAAGCTTCGTATTTCCGTGGCAGTCGTCGGTCTTTCCCAATCCATAATGGCCTTGATCTTAGCGGGGTCTACTGTTATTCCCTTTTGAGATACTACATGCCCCAAAAACTGTACTTCCTTTAACCAAAATTCACATTTTGAAAGTTTGGCAGATAGTTTCTTTTCCGACAAAATTCTCAGAATCCGTCTTAGATGTTCAGCTTGTTCCTCCTCTGTTTTTGAGTAAACCAGAATATCGTCGATGAACACCACCACAAACTTGTCCAGATATTCCCTAAACACCCGGTTCATATAATCCATGAAAACAGCTGGAGCATTTGTAAGTCCAAATGACATTACTGTGAATTCAAAATGCCCATATCTTGATCTAAAAGCTGTCTTAGGAATATCCGACTCCCGTACTCTTATCTGGTGATATCCGGATCGTAAATCAATCTTGGAAAATACTTTGGCTCCTTGTAATTGATCCATCAAGTCATCTATCCGTGGCAATGGGTACTTATTCTTGATGGTGACCTTGTTCAGCTGCCGGTAGTCTATACATAATCTCATCGAACCATCCTTCTTTTTCACGAACAGAACTGGTGCTCCCCATGGTGACACACTTGGTCGTATGAAACGCTTCTCCAGTAGGTCTTCTAGTTGCGTCTTCAGTTCTTTAAGTTCCGGAGGTGCCATTCGATATGGAGCAACTGAAATCGGTCCTGCTCCTGGTACTAGTTCGATCTTGCATTCTACTTCTCGTTCTGGAGGAAAATCAGGAATCTCGTCCGGAAATACTTCAGGAAAGTCGCAGACGACCGGAATATCTCCAATTTGCTGATCCTTGGCGGTTGTACTTGAAGCGAACATAAGGTATTCCTGAGCATTTACCTTACAACAGTATAGGGGTATATGGGAACTAAGGGGAGATTCTATGTTATTAGTTCTATTCTGGAGGTCATCGGGAAAAAGAATGGTTTTGGTTTCACAAACTAAGGTAATTCTATTTAACTTTAACCAGTCCATTCCTAGAATAATATCTAAGCCTACCAAGGGAATACATATAAGGTTAGCTTTAAAGGTCCTTCCTAATATTTCAAAAGAACAGTCATGCACACAAGATGAAGTATTAATTTGAGAAGAGGTTGGGGTAGTCACGGTTAAAGTGTATGGGGTTGTCGTGACTGGTAACTTAAGTCTCTCAACACATGTATTAGAAATAAAAGAATGTGTTGCACCAGAATCATATAACACCGTTAAATGGATATTCGACATAATGCACTCACCTTGGATCAACTCTCCCGAAGCTTCGGCTTGCTCTGCCGTAACTGCAAATACTCGGGCCTGACGCTGTGACCCGGATTTCCTCCCTGTCCGCATTCCTTGCAAAATGACCAGTTTGGCCACACCGGAAACATGTGGGACAGTTTCCCAGATGTTTCAGCCCGCACACCCTACAGAGGGGTCGATCTGCCACCGGAACCAGTGGCGCGTTCCTTTGTCCATCTTGACGATTTCCTTGAGGTGGCACATTCCCCTGAGGTCTAGCTAGAGGGGTAATCTCCTTGGTTGTTGTTGTCGCTGAGGGCGAAATTGAATCTGTCCCTGTGGTAAGGGAGCTCTGTATTGATTATGGCGTGGAGGGAATTGCTGTTGACGTTTCGGGTATTGTCTTCCATATGGCACCATTGACCGGGTATGAACGTTCTGATTTCCCCCTGCGTCCTCCTGACGCTTCCTCTTGGCCAGCTCTTGCTCCGCCACAGCTTTCCTCTGGGCACCCTCTTCCTGGGCCAGACACCTATTGACTAAGGTGGCGTAGTTCCTGATGTTGTGTGAAACCATTTTGTCATAGAGGTCCGGCTTCAGTCCTTGCTCATACCTTACACATTTCCATTCCTCGTCTGGGTTCAACCGGTAAGTTGTTGAATAACGGCACAAACGATCAAACTTCGCCGTATACTCCAGTACCGACATGTTTCCTTGAATTAGGTCAAGGAATTCCCTATCTTTTGCATCCCTCAGGGTCCTTGGGAAGTACTTCTCGAAAAATGCTGCCTTGAAGTTTTCCCAATCATCTGTTCCTCGGTTGGTTGAAGAATGGGTTTGACAACCTCCCACCAAGACTCAGCTTGGTCTTTCAGTTCCCGGGTAGCGAACTTAACCTTTTGTGCATCGGTGAAAGGCATATCCTCAAAGATTCGCTCGATACCCCGAATCCATCCGTCAGCCCGGTCGGGGTTTAATTCTCCAGAGAAAGTTGGAGGGTTACGTTGCTTGAATTCCTGATAACGTCGCGACTCTTCGCTAACTACTAACTGCTGGTTTCTTCCGGCCTCCATTACTTGAGCCATTCTGACTGAGGCTTCCGCCTGAGCCCTAATAGCTTCTAGCACGCTCTGGAGATCGGACTCGGAATGGGATTGTCGCGGCATGATTTCTTTCTAATACCTGCATAACCAATGAGTTGATCAGGCTCGTTGTAATGCAAGTTATTATAAGAAATAACGGCGCACAACAGATCATAAGAAACATCAACACATAGTGGCTGAAGGAAAGGGTTGGGAAGACACAGCAGGCTTAGTCCTCAGGCTTAATCGGACCGAACTGCTCTGATACCAAAAATGTAACATCCCGATTTATCAACCTTGCCATGGTTAAGATTAACAACTCGGAACATCACTTTTTTTTTTTTTTTATACATATACAGAATAG
>RYYW01000126.1:135267-153913 GCA_013621005.1 Aeschynomene evenia | reverse complement strand
AAAAGCCGAACTGGCTTTGATAGAATTACAAAAGACAAATGAGCTTCTCACTTCTGACTTGGTTAAGATGGTCAAAGGTGAAAAAATGATGACACTCTTGCTTGGTGGTCAAAGACCTTACAAGGATAAGAGTGGACTCGGTTATGAAGAAATCTTCGAACCAAATGATTATGATCCATCCTTAACTAAATCACCTCGCACGTGCATAGCTTGTTTTAAGAGTGGCCATGGTTCTGAAAAATGTCCTATGTTGGAAAAAGGAAAAATCTCTAAGCCTCAGAAGGCTCAAAAGAAAACTCAGAAAGCTAAGCCTTCTAAGAAGACTATCCCCTCTCAGAAGGGAAAAACTTCTCAGAAAGCAAGTGCTTCTGAAAAGGGCAAACAAAAGGTCTCTGACTCTCAAAACCATGACCTCTCTAAGAAAAGAAGGCAAAAGTCCAAGAAAGCTAACAAGCAAGGACCCAACAAAGAATGGGTACCTAAATCTGTTAACTTTGTGACTGCAGGTGCATCATCAACGCGCTGCTCCACCACCACGATGAGCAGTGGTACCTTGACAGTGGCTGCTCAAGGCACATGACTGGAAGCAAGCACTGGTTCAGAAGTCTCAAGCCCAAGAAAGGCGGAACAGTGCGATTCGGTGATGGCGCTAAAGGGAGAGTCACTGCAATCGGAGATGTTGGTAAGGACTCCTCTCACCAAATCTCAGATGTACTTTTGGTCGATGGCTTAACTCACAATCTATTAAGCATTAGTCAATTTTGTGACAAAGGCTTAAAAGTTGAGTTTTATGCCAAGTATTGTCATGTGATTAATCTCACAACTGACAAGATCGTTCTGGAAGGAAAACGTGTTGGTAACATCTATGTTATCCATCTGGATGATCTAAAGGATCAAAATGTGGAATGCCTTGTCTCTGTCCAAGAAGACAAATGGCTATGGCATAAGAAACTTGGTCATGCCCATATGAGACTTCTTTCTGAACTCTCTCAGAAAGGACTCGTAAAGGGCCTTCCCAGAATTAAGTATCAGAAGGATGCAACCTGCGACTTCTGTGAAAAAGGGAAACAGACCAAGGCCTCCTTTCCCAGTAAAAGTGGTATTTCTACTCAGAAACCACTGGAACTGCTCCACATGGATCTCTTCGGACCAACCAGAACAGCTTCCCTTTCTGGAAAACGCTATGGTCTTGTCATAGTGGATGACTACTCCAGATTCACTTGGGTATTCTTTCTAGCTTCTAAGGAAGAAACTTTTGAGAAGTTCAAAGCATTTGCGAAAAAGAGTTTCAACTGAAAAAGATTCGCACATTCATGCCATTAGATCAGATCATGGTGGTGAATTTGAGAATCATGCTTTTGAAAAGCTTTGTGAAAATCTGGGCATAGCTCACGAATTCTCATCTCCCAGAACTCCTCAACAAAATGGAGTAGCTGAGAGAAAGAATCGAAGCCTTCAAGAGATGGCAAGAACAATGCTCCTAGAAAGTGGACTTTCAAAAGGTTTCTGGGCTGAAGCAGTAAATACTTCATGCTACATTCAGAATCGAGTCTTTCTAAGACCAATTCTGAAAAAGACACCTTACGAGCTATGGAAGAATAAAATACCAAACATTTCTTATTTTCATATATTTTGGTTCTTCTTGTTTTATTCTCACACAAAGGACAAACTCTCCAAGTTTGATCCTAAGTCCGATGATGGATACTTCCTAGGATACTCCTCAGCCTCTAAAGCTTACAGAGTATATAACAAAAGGAGTAAATGTGTTGAAGAGACAATCCATATCAAGTTCAAAGAACTTAGTAAGGACCTGTCTCAGAAAGGTGCTGACTTAGAAGATGAATTTGAGAAACTCAACATCTCTTCTGAGAAAGCCAAAAGGAAAATTCTTATAGATGATGAGACTGACTTCCAACCCATGGAACAATCATCGTCATCTAAAGAAAAATCTAGTAACATCATCAAAGCTCCAGAACCTGGAGAATCTACTTCTCCAAATACAATGGAACCTAGATTCTCAGAAGGACAAGCTTCTGATGACTCAGAAAGAGAACCTTCTGTGTCTCGTTCTCAGAACCCTACTCCTAAAGGGATCAGAGGTTCAAGAGACTTGAAGAATCTCTCAGAATGAAGTCTTGGGCAATCCAGAAAGTGGCGTAAGAACCAGAAGGAACTATACAAATCTTGCTATGGTTTCTGAACTTGAACCAGATTCCATAGAAGAGGCGTTAGATGATCCTAGCTGGGTAAATGCCATGCAGGATGAACTTGACCAATTTGAGAGAAATCAAGTTTGGAAACTGACTCAGAAACCCAAAGGCAAAAGTGTCATTGGGACTAAGTGGGTGTTTCGAAACAAACTTGATGAAAACGGTCAAGTCGTGAGAAACAAGGCCAGATTGGTTGCACAAGGGTACAACCAACAAGAAGGGATAGACTATGATGAAACTTTCGCTCCAGTCGCAAGATTGGAAGCTATCAGAATGTTGCTGGCTTTTGCTGCACACAAAGGTTTCAACTCTATCAGATGGACGTTAGTCTGCCTTCTTGAATGGATACCTTTCTGAGGAAGTTTATGTAAAACAGCCTCCTGGTTTTGTGAATGATGCATTCCCGAATCACGTATTCAAGCTTACAAAGGCTCTCTATGGTTTGAAACAAGCTCCAAGAGCTTGGTACGATAGATTGAGTTCCTTTTTGCTTAAAAACGGAATTCTCAAGAGGGAAAGTGGACACAACTCTTTTCACGCTCTCAGAAGACTCTGGCTTCTTGATTGTCCAGATTTATGTTGATGACATAATATTTGGCGCAACCAATGAATGCCTTTGCAAAGAATTCTCCAAGCTTATGCAAGGTGAATTCGAGATGAGCATGATGGGAGAATTAAAATTCTTCCTAGGATTGCAAATCAAGCAAGAGTCGGAAGGGACAGTTATTCATCAAGAGAAGTATACCAAGGAACTTCTGAGGAAGTTTCTGATGGATAGGCAAACCCATGAGCACTCCATGCATCCCTCTCAAGTAATTGACTTGACGAAGACGGTGAGAAAGTCTCAGAAAGCAACTATCGAGGGATAATTGGCTCACTTCTCTACTTAACTGCTTCCAGACCAGATAATCCAACTCAGTGTGGGATCTGTGCTAGATTCCAATCTAAGCCCAAGCAATCACACTTGACTGCGGTTAAACGAATTTTACGATATTTAAAGTGGAACTACTAATCTTGGTCTTTGTACGAGAAAGGTTGTTCTTCTGATGTTATAGGTTACTGCGATGCCGACTACGCTGGAGATAGGATAGATCGCAAAAGCACAAGTGGCTGCTGCTGCTTCTTTGGAAAATGCTTGATCACTTGGTCTTGCAAGAAGCAAAATACGATCGCCCTATCAACTGCTGAAGCTGAATATGTATCTGCAGCGAACTGCTGTTCTCAGATGCTCTGGATTAAGAATCAGCTAACTTGATTATCAAATAAGGTACACCAAATCCCTATCTTCTGTGATAATACAAGTGCTATCAACTTAGCTAAGAATCCTATTCAGCATTCTCGATCCAAGCACATCGATATAAAACATCATTTTATTAGGGATCATGTGCAAAAAGGCGACATTGAACTCAAATTTGTAAATACTGAGGATCAAATCTCAGATATATTTTACAAAGCCTTTACCCGAGGATCGCTTCAATGTTCTGAAAGGAATTTCTCAATTTAAGATGTTTCTAAGTGCTTTGAAATTTAAAAACTCTCTTAGAAACCCCTTAGTCCTAGTTTAAACTCTGAGACGAACAATAGAACTAAGCTTCTGAGCTGGAAGTAGGAAAACTCTATCTGAGAAAATTTGTTTCTCAGAAGACTCATCTCTCAGAAAGGAAGATCTTCTGAAACATCTCTCAGAAGGAGGATTTCTCAGAAGGACCACCTCTCTCAGAAAGGTACCTTCCGAGAAACTAGTTACCAACGGTAACTTTTGGATAAGTGGCAGGAAACGGCTAGTTATCAGCCATGTCTATAAATACTTATAGCATTGTTTCATTTGAGCACTTTACGCTCAAAAGCTTACCAAAACTCTGCCAAAACCTCTCCTCGCTTTCCCAATTTTCATCTGCCCTTTCTCTCTCTCTCTCTTGTTCTTCTCTATCTCTTCTCAAACCTCAAACCCTTCTTTCAAATGGCCGTCTCTGGAGAAATCAAAGGCTTAATGAGAAAACAATCTCAATGAGATATCTGAAGATATTCTCTATGACAATGAGGAAATGCAGTCCCTCTTCCACAAAACTTATCTCCCACGGAATCTTGCCATGGGAAGGGTATTGCCTCTCAATGTCTACAATCAGGTGGACGAAATCCAATTCACCTTCCTCAAGCAACCTGGATGGCCAGCCATGATGAGCTCTCGAGGACGTGTGCTACCCAAATGTGGTAAGAAGCTTTCTATTCGCAAATAGAAAGGTTCACCAACAAAGGGGTCAAAAGCAAGATTGGTGACCAACACATCCGCTTCTCCTCCTCTGACATCAACAAAGTCTTCAAGACCTTGAATGGTGGCGCTGTCATCGCCGACTACAAGAATGGGTCAAGGAGGTAGATGACTCGGAAGAAGAAGTCGTGACACTTCTGACTGGTAGCAACAGCCTACACTCAAGGGAGTAAAGGTGCCTCATCTCACGCAAGAGGCTCGGATCATCTTCTCCGTTGTGCAACACACCCTTCTCCCTCGGATTGGAGACATGGGGAACGTTACCAACCATGGACGCCTGCCTGCTGTACCACCTACTGAAAAAGGAAAGAGTAGATTTTGGGAGGATGGTGCTCAACTACATGATGCACCAGGCTCATCCAAAGAGGGCTCTCACAAGTCTACCTTACGGAAGCCTTCTGACCAAAATCCTCAACCATTTCTCCTTCCCACTTGAAGACTATGAATACGTCTTCAACCACAGTAAGTTCTCAATGGTCACCTTCACAACATCAAGAAGAAGAAGGTACCAGATACGGGGGCACCTAAGAAGAAGGAGGAAGCAAAGCCTTCTAAGGGGGCTGCTGGTCCCATCCAGCCCTCTAAGGCTGAGAAGGGAAAGGAAAAGGTTTCCGATCCTCCAGAAAAGAAGAAAAAGAAGCAAAAGTGACTCATCCTTCTCCAACAAGGGTGACACGGAGTATGGCTTCTGAGGAAGCTCAGAAGACTCCTCAGAAGGCACCTACGATCGTTGAGGCTGCTGAAGACTCAGAAGAAACAACGTCTAAGCAACCATGACCAGAAAAGGAAAGCACCTCCCACTCTCCAAGTCCGAGACGTGCCACAGAAGGGAAAAAGAAACGTGGTCGTTTGGTAAAGCTAACTCTAACACTCCACCTTCATTTCTTCACTCTTCTTCTACTTCAATTCCTATTTCTGATTCTGTTGATGGTTTTAAACCCACCAAATTTAAAACTAAACTCCTACATTCCTTGAAATATCAGGGAAAAACTCACAAAGGAGTGGGGATAAAACCACAAGAAACAGAGCCCGCCAAAGACGACGGTAAAGAATTGTAGCAGTTACTGCTGCTGCACCACCACTGCTGCTACTACTGCTGCTGTTGAAGAAGAAGCAGAAGCTTCTCAGCACTCCTCTCCATCTGGAAATGTCTCCCCCATCAGAGAAGACATTCAGGGGCATGGAGGAAATGTCGCTGATTCCTCTTCCGGAGAAGAAGATGCGGCACGTTTTCGCATTGAGCATCGCACTCCAGATGCTGGAAGCTCCAAGAAAGAGCCCCAGAAGAAGCCATCTGAGGTTTCTATAGTGGACCTTTCTGAGGCAACCACAACTGAAGTTGCTAATGTCCATGCTGAGTCATTGGCTCAGACGATGCGTGACGTCCAGAAGGCTCTGGATCAACCTTCTGAGACTCCAGAAGCTGCTCCGATGCAACAACAAACAACAACTACAGCATGAGGACAGCTTAATTGAACCAACTTCTGAGGTTGGTCTCCTCTCTTCTGAGATCCCTTTGGAACATGAGGAAACTCATGTCTCAACACATGACGTAGTGCCAGGGACCACCAGCACTGGGCTCAGCTCAGAGGTGGGCGCTGACGCTACCATGGCTGCCGGAGTTGCAGCAGTTGAGGCATTTGTTGCCCACAGTTCCTTAGAAGGAACTCTATCTGAGAAGGACTCTCAGAAGGAACCAGAGGTTCCTCCTCAAGATATAACACAGGTTCCTCCTACATCCTTTGATCAACAAGGTCCCACCTTCTCCATAACGGACTCAATGATCGGTTCTGGCTTTCAGCTGGGAAGGATGGTAGTCACCCCACCCTCTGTGCACTTTCGGCCTTTCTTTGGTCGAACTGAGAAGTTGAAGTGCATTGATGCCATGCATAGCCAAATATCAACCTTCAACCTCCCGACGAGGCTCAGACGTCTGGTGCTATGGAGCAACCATCAGCTAGGCAACCCTCTGATCTAGACCTTGTTCTAGTTGCTGAGGATACTCAAAGGCAGCCTTCGATTGACCTTGCTGCTATTGAAGGAAAAACTGTCCAAGAAGAAGAACCTCCTGAATATCAAACAAGGGATATAATCGATGAAGTACTTGAGGCTGAAGTCTCTCGTCCTCCTTCATCTCAACCCTCATCTTCTCAACAGCCGTCCACTGCTCTGACCTCCCTCCAGAATGCGCTCCGAATGCGACTCAGAGCGAGATTCTCATGGAGATATGCCAGCTGCTACGCTACATTGCCAGAAAGCAGTAGTTCTAAGTCGATGATGGCGTTTATGTCTTAGCCACCCTTTTTGATGTAACAAAGGGGGAGTAGATGAAATGATAAAATTTTTGTACATTGGCTATCGTAAACACTAGGCTAGAACTCAGGCAGAGCAACAACTCAGGGGGAGCCAAACATTTTGTATCTTTACAAAACCATAAATGAAAAATCATTATTTTTGGCATCTCATGTTTTACCTATCTTATGCTTATCTTTTATATTTATTTTTTGGCATCTCTTGATTTACTTAGCTTGATATTTCTGAATCTCATACATACATTATCATGAAATACATGCTATAAAATTGATAATCTCAAACAGTAATCATACATTGCATACTTGATCTGTTGATTATCTCAGCCTTCTAAGAAAATAACGAAGCCTTCTCTCAGAAAGCTAAATTAGTTTCTAAGAAAGCAAAAGTGAATTCTGAATAAGTTATGAACTTACTCAGAAACACTTCTGAACTTAAGCAAAATTATTATCTTAAGACTTAAGTTGTTATCATCAAAAAGGGGGAGATTGTAAGCTCCAGAACCCTTCTGAGAGAATTAAGCATAATTCTCTTAGAGTTATGAAAGTTTTAATGATAACAAGGTAAGCCATAAGTATAAAATTTTACTTAAGGTTTTGCTAATATGTGCGCTAAATGTCTCAGAAAGCTTTAAATTATTGCAATGCATGAGCAAAGACCAAGACAAAACATCAAGTAACCTCGAGATCAATTGATAAAATCATAGCGCCAAAGATATCAGAAAGGATATCTCAGAAGCGCAGAAGGTGAAAGCGTGTTTCTGAGGAAAGAACACTGTCGCCTCAGAAGGGTCTCAGAAGACCTCGCGACTAGTAGTTCTCAGAAGGGTCTTCCCTCAGAAGGTTAGCCTCAGAAGTCCGTACAACTCTTAGAAGGTTGGACTCAAAAGCAACCAAGTGTCTGAACTCAAGGAAATGCAAACAGACTCAGAAAGCTCGCTACAACTAGCCAAGGAAGTGGGAACACGCGCACTGTGCAGTTCTGAAAAGTTCCTCATTTTGCGCTGACTGTAGCAGGGAGCCGTTCTGAAAAAGACACAGCCACATAAGCAAAGTGAAAGCTTCTAATTTCGCGGCTCTTTGATGCCTATATATATGAGTTCAATTCCAGAGCAATGTGACGAAAATTCTTGCGCTAAAACTCTTGATTAAACGTGCCAAAACTCTGTTGAATTGAAAATCATTTTGCGAAAACTTAGAACTTTCTCAGAAAGACAACTTTTACGAAATTGTTTTTCTAACTTTGCAAAATCTTCTAGTTCTGAATTGGTGTAAATTCTTACATTTGTAAGTTAATCCTAGAAGTCTACTAAGTATAAAACTAGGTTTGTAACTTAGTCTTGGTAGTTGTTTTCGATCAAAACAAACTTTCTGAAAAACGCTAAGTCCTTCGTTGTTTGAAGGCAGTTGTTAAGTCCTCTAGTGTTTGAGGCAAGGAAGTCCTCTAGTGGTTGAGGCAAAGTTCAAAGTCCTTAATTGTTTAAGGCAAGGAAGTCCTTAATTGTTTAAGGCAAGGAAGTCCTCTAGTGTGAGGCAAGGAAATCCACTTCGGGTTGTGAAGTGGTGGAAGTCCTTTACGTAGTAAAGGCAGTGTTGTCTGGGAAGGCACATTAAGAAAAATATCTAAGAACTCTCAACTGAAGGTTGAGGACTGGAGTAGGTTGGTTATAACCGAACCAGTATAAAATCCCTTGTGTTAAGCTTTTCTCCCTAACTCATTACGTGTCTAAATCTTTGAGAAAAACTCTATCACAACTTTAATTGATAGGTCTCGTGAAAACCTTATTGATTAAAATCAGAAAGCTTTTAAGAAACTCAAACCTTAAGTCATTTTCTTAAAATCTCTCAGAAAGGAACTTTCTTAGAAAGACTAAGTTCTCAGAAACTTAATCTTCTCAGAAAGCATTTTCCGCTGCAAACTCTTAATCATACCTTCTGAGTAAAAACAGCTTTCCAAGTAAAAGTTTTAACAAGCAATTTTAAAACTTGCACGATTCAACCCCCCCCCCTTCTCGTGCACACATACACTTTCAATTAAGTTATGCATTCAAATTCATTCATTCACCACCACCCCAAACCTGATACTTGGATGTCTATGATAATATATCGATTGTGGATGAGATTGGATATGTGGGAAATTATGAATTTCTTTGTTTATGTAATAATATGATAAATACATGAGGATAATATGATGATGATTTGATGTTGTAGTATTAATGATATGACGATGATGATGTGATGACGAAACGATGATGCATTAATGGTATGTAAATGGTGTGTTAGGATACGATGATGATAGGAGTATTAACGGGAATGAGTTTGTGTGAGTTAGTTATTATGCAGAGAGAATAAAATTCGAAAGTTAATAAAGGTTGGTGACACGACCTGAGGAGGGGCAGGGCTCCCAGGGTCGAAGTTTAAGAACCTAAGCAGGGGCGGGGCTCCCGGGGTTCCTCAAAGTATAAGTCCGAGGAGGGGCTGGGCTCCCGGGGCACGAATAAGGATCTGAGGAGGGGCAGGGCTCCCGGGATCCATAAGTAAAACACTTTTAATCAAAAGAGAGCGTGAGACGAGTTCGACGTAAAAGTTATTAGAATATTATGATTGTGAATTGTGGATACTTGTAGGTAGTTGTTGTTTGCTGAAGCATAAACTATTTTTAATCTATTATTCACTGAGCGTATGACTCACCCATTCATACAAACCATTTTCAGATTTAGGTGCAGATCAGGAGGCGAATCCTTCCGTCCCTCCAAGCTCTTAGCTTTGGTGAGCCTCAATGTGTAGAGGCGTTATGTTATTGTCGGTTGTCTATGTAGTCTGCTCCATGAGTTTACAAACATGATTGTCTATGTTATGTTTGGATTACATGGGTTATGAGTATAGGGGTGATACTTAAGAACCCTATTATATGTATGGATTATATGTGATGTGTGTTATTAAAGTAGTTGTGGTTGTTGTTGTTTAGCTTGATATTGTGTGGAATCCAGGTTAAGGCTGACATGGGACTTGGTGTCCCATTTGCCGGTTACGGATCCGAGTTGGGTCGTGACACTCGTACTGGATGATGATAAGTTCAATTAAATTGTCTTTTAAAGTTTATAATTCTCCTTTTATGCATTAAAATCATTTTATTTATTTGCACCACTATTCTTATTGTCTTGAATAATGTCATGATATTTTTAATTTGTTTAAGGTCAATTTTTCTACTTATATGAGAATGAATGTGGTTATGACACATTATATTTGCATAATTCAATGCATATGAAAGGTCAAGAATTAGAATACTTTAACAAAAAATTTATATGTTTCATATTTTATAGTGATTATTTATTACTACTATAATTAGAATTCCTAAAAAATTAGTTACTTTCGGTCTCTCAAAATAATTAAAGAAAATAAAATAAAATAAAAATTTGTAATTATCTCCTTTAATATTTTTCAAATAACTACCTCCATTATTTTTTTATTTTCTCTTTTTAAAATACATTAGATATTATGATAACTTAAGCATTAAATATTGTTAATTTTATAACATAATTAAAATAAATAATATTATTAACTATAAAATTAACGTGTAATATAAGTTATGGCATGTGAAAAGGTATATTACATACACATAGTTTTAATATATAATAGTGGTGATGAGAATTGGTTATGCAAATAAATTTAAATGATTAGAAATAAAACATATTTCATTGAAATAAATTGATGCACACTTGCTGAAATTGAATTGATGAGTATATAGAGTTATGCAGCGAAGGTTATCCAAAGTATAGTAGAGGTTTAAATGATTACAAATATAAAACATATTCCATTGAAATAAATTGATGCACACTTAGTGAAATTGAATTGATGTGTAATATAGAGTTATGAATAGAGTTATCCAAAGTTATAGCAAAGGTTCCAAAGTGTAATAGAAATGAATAATTAGAACTCTCATACTAAATACTTGATATAATATAACTAATTTATAAATTGAATTGTATTATATAAATTGAATTTTGTGAGAAAATTTCTATGCTTGCCTCATCAACAAACACATCATGAGAATGCATATGGGTGTGCCACCTTATAATCGCTATAATATTAAAGCAAATAGAACAAAAAATAAAATTTAACACATATAAAAACACTTCCACAATATCGTATACACATATTTTAACACCAAGTTTGGATTGTCAGCCCATCAACATCACTTTCACCATCTTCATTCCTCTTCAACTGCCTTCATTCATTATTATCAACATCACTTTTATCACCAATCTACAAAAATATCAAAATCAGAACAAAACAAAAAAATAAAATAAAATAAAAGAAGAATAGACTATCACCATTAAACATAACAAAAAAAGGCAGAGTAGAGATGCAAAAGTATTACTCTCATCTTCAACCTCCGTCATTCATCATCATCAACACCACCTTCAGCACCTATTTAATAAAAACTCATAATCAAAACAAAAAAAAAATTAATAAAATAAAAACAATAAGAACATAGAGAACTCACCATTATCATTAAATAGAACAAAAACAAAACAGAGCAGAGAAGTAAATGTATCACCTTCAACTTCAATTACCTTTGTTCATCATCATCAACATCAAGTCATCACTTTCACACCAATCTAAAAAAGATCATAATCAAAACAAAACAAACAAAAAAAATAAAATAACATAGACAAAAATAAAAACAAAAATAGAGAAGAACATAGAGATGACTCATCATCACCATTGAACAAAACAAATAAAAAAAGGAATCAAGAAGTAAGAGTATTACCCTCATTAAAATCCGCTTCATTCATCATCATTAACACTACTTTCATCACCAATCTACAAAAAAAAAATCAAAATTAGAACAAAAGAAAAAATGAACAAAAATAAAAACAGAGAGGAGTAGAGAGATGACTCACCATCACCATTAAATAGAATAAAAAAAGATAGAGTAGAGAAGTAAGAGTATCACTCTCATATTCAATCTCCTTCGTTCATCATCATCAACACCACTTTCATTACCAACCTACAAAAATATCATAATAAGAACAAAATAAATAAATAAATAAAGAAAAACAAAAATATATAAGAACATAGAAAGAGCTCACCGTCACCATTAAACAGAATGAAAAATAGAGCAGAGCAAAAATATCACCCTTATCTCAACCTATTTCATTCTGAAGTGTATGAGTGCACGAGAAGGGGGGGTTGAATCGTGCAAGTTTTAAAAAATTACTTCTTAAAACTTTTACTTAGAAAGCTGTTTTACTCAGAAGGTAGATTTAAGAGTTTGCAGCGGAAATTGCTTTCTGAGAAGATTAAGTTTCTGAGAACTTAGTCTTTCTGAGAAAGTTCCTTTCTGAGGAATTTTAAGAAAAATGACTTAAAGTTAGAGTTTCTTAAAAGCTTTCTGATTTTGGATTAAAAGGTTTCACGAGACCTCTTAATTAGAATCTTGGTAAAGTTTTTCTCAAAGAGTTATGCAAGCAAAGAGCAAGGGAAAAAGCTTAACACAAAGAATTTTATACTGGTTCTGTTATACACAACCTACTCCAGTCCTCAACCTTCAGTTGAGAGTTCTTAGATATTCTTCTTAATGTGCTTCCAGACAACACTGGCTTACCAGGTAAAGGACTTCCACCACTTCACAACCCGAAGTGGATTTCCTTGCCTCACACTAGAGGACTTCCTTGCCTCCAACACTAGAGGATTCTTTGCCTTAAACTCTAAAGGACTTCCTTGCCTCACACTAGAGGACTTCCTTGCCTTAAAAATTAAGGACTTTGAACTTTGCTCAAACACCAGAGGACTTAAAACTGCCTTCAAACAACGAAGGACTTAGAGTTTTTCGAAAGTTGTTTTTGCTTCGAAAACCAACTACTAAGATTAAGTTACAAACTTAATTGACCCTTAGTAGACTTCTAGATTTAACTTACAAATGTAAGAATTTTCACCAATTCAGAACTAGAAGATTTTGCAAAGTTAGAAGAACAATTTCGTAAAAATGTCTTTCTGAGAAAGTTCTAAGTTTGCAAAATGATTTTCAATTCAATAGAGTTTGGCACGTTTAATTCAAGAGTTTTAGCGCAAGAGTTTTTTTCACATTGCTCTGGAATTGAACTCATATATAAGGCATCAAAGAGCCCGCGAAATTAGAAGCTTCACTTTGCTATGTGGCTGTGTCTTTTCAGAACGCTCCCTGCTACAGTCAGCGCGAAATGAGGAACTTTTCAGAATTGCACAGTGCGCGTGTTCCCACTTCCTTAGCTAGTTGTAGCGAGCTTCTGAGACTACTTGCGACCCCTTGAGTTCAGACACTTGGTTGCTTCTGAGTCCAACTTTCTGAGAGATGTACGGACTTCTGAGACGAACCTTCTGAGGGAAGACCCTTCTGAGAACTACTAGTCGCAAGGTCTTCTGAGACCCTTCTGAGGCGACAGTGTTCTTTCCTCAGAAACATGTTTTCACCTTCTGCGCTTCTGAGACATCCTTTCTGATATCTTTGGCGCTATGATTTTATTAATTGATCTCGAGGCTACTTGATGTTTTGTCTTGGTCTTTGCTCATGGTATTGCAATAATTTAAAGCTTTCTGAGACACTTAGCGCACATATTAGCAAATCTTAAGTAAAAATTTTATACTTATGGCTTACCTTGTTATCATCAAAACTTTCATAACTCTAAGAGAATTATGCCTAATTCTCTCAGAAGGGTTCTGGAGCTTACAATCTCCCCCTTTTGATGATAACAACTTAAGTCTTAAGATAATAAATTTTGCTTAAGTTCAGAAGTGTTTCTGAGTAAGTTCACAACTTATTCAGAATGCACTTTTGCTTTCTTAGAAACTAACTTAGCTTTCTGAGAGAAGGCTTAGTTATTTTCTTAGAAGGCTGTGATAATCAACAGTTAAAGTAATGCAATGTATGATTACTGTTTGAGATTATCAATTACATAGCGTGTATTTCTTGATGAACATACGTATGAAATTCAGAAATACCAGGCTAAGTAAATCAATAGATGCCACTTAATTAAGGATAAGCATGAAATGCCAAAATAATGATTTTTCATTGATGGTTTTGTAGAGATACAAAATATTTGGCTCCCCTAAGTTGTTGCTCCCCATAAGTCCTAGCCTAGTGTTTACGTATAGCCAATGTACAAAAATTTTATCATTTATCTACTCCCCTTTGTTATATCAAAAGGGTGGCTAAGACATAAACGCCATCATTGACTTAGAACTACTGCCTTCAGGCAATGTAGCGTAGCAGCTGGCATATCTCCATGAGAATCTCGCTCTGAGTCGCATTCGGAGCGCATTCTGGAGGTAGTTCAGAGGAAGTGGAAGGCTGTTGAGAAGATGAGGGTTGAGATGGAGGAGGGCGAGAGACTTCAGCCTCAAGAACCTCATCGATGATATCCCTCTATTGATATTCAGGAAGTTCTTCTTCTTGGACAGCTTTGTCTTCAATAGCAGCGAGTTCAATAGAAGGCTGCCTCTGAGTGTCCTCAGAAACTAGAGCAAGGTCTAGATCAGAAGGTTGCCGAGCTGATGGTTGCTCCATAGCACCAGAAGTCTAGCATCTTCGGAGAGGTTGAAAGTTGAGATCTGGCTATGTATGGCTTCACTGCCTTTCAACTTCTCAGTTCGACCAAAGAAAGGCCGAAATTGCACAGAGGGTGGGGTAACTACCATTCTTCCCAGCTGAAAGCTGGAACCAATCATTGAGTCCGTAATCGAGAAGGTAGACCTTGTTGATAAAAGGATGTAGGAGGAACCTCTGTTATATCTAGAGGAGGAACCTCTGGTTCCTTCTGAGAGTCCTTCTCAGATAGAGTTCCTTCCAAGGAACTGTGGGCAACAAATGCCTCAACTGCTGCAACGCCGGCAGCCATGGTAGCGTCAGCGCCCACCTCTGAGCTGAGCCCAGTGCTGGTGGTCCCTGGCACTACTTCATGTGTTGAGACATGAGTTTCCTCATGTTCTGGAGGGATCTCAGAAGAGAGAGTGCCAACCTCAGAAGTTGGTTCAAGTAAGGCTTCCTCATGCTGTAGTTGTTGTTCTGGTTGCATCTGAGCAGCTTCTGGAGTCTCAGAAGGTTGATCCAGTTCCTTCTGGACCTCAAGCATCGTCTGAGCCAGTCACTCAGCATTCACAGTAGCAGCCTCAGTTGTGGTTGCCTCAGAAAGTTCCACCATAGAAACCTCAGATGGCTTCTTCTGGGGCTCTTTCTTGGAGCTTCCAGCATCTGGGGTGCGATGCTCAATGCGGAAGCTTGCCGCATCTCCTTCCTCAGAAGAGGAATCAGCAACATTTTCTCCATGCCCCTGAACGTCTTCCCTGGTTGGAGAGATATTCCCAGAGGGGAGGAGTGATGAGAAGCTTCTGCTTCAACTGCTACAATTTCTTTACCCGTCGGCTTCGGCGGGCTCTGTTTCTTAGTGGTTTTTATCCCCACTCCTTTGTGAGATTTTCCCTGATAGTTCAAGGAATGCAGGAGTTTAGTTTTAAATTTGGTGGGTTTAAAACCAGCAACAGAATCAGAAACAGGAATTGAAGTAGAAGAAGATTTAAGAAATGAAGGTGGAGTTTTAGAGTAAGCTTTTACCAAACGACCACGTTTCTTTTTCCCTTCTGGTGGCACGTCTGGGACTTGAGAGTTGGAGGTGCTTTCCTCTTTCTGGTTAGGAGTTGCTCAGAAGTTGTTTCTTCTGAGTCTTCAGCAGCCTCAACAACCTCAGGTTCCTTCTGAGGAGTCTTCTGAGCTTCCTCAGAAGCCATACTCCTTGTCACCCTTGTTGGAGAAGGGTGAGTCACCTTTGGCTACTTCTTCTTCCTTTCTGAGGGGTCAGAAGCCTTTTCCTTTCCTTTCTCAGCCTTAGATGGCTGTTTGGTGCTAGCAGCTCCCTTGTAAGGCTTTGCTTCCTCCTTCTTCTTAGGTGCCCCCGTCTCTGGTACCTTCTTCTTCTTGATGTTGTTGAAGGTGACCATGGTGAATTTGCTGTGGTTGAAGACATACTCATAGTCCTCAAGTGGGAAGGAGAAATGGTCGAGGATTCTGGTCAGAAGGCTTCTGTAAGGTAGACTTGTGAGAGCCCGCTTAGGATGAGCTTGGTGCATCATGTAGTTGAGCATCATCCTTCCAAAATCTACTCTTTCCTTCTTCAGCAGATGGTACAATAGGCATGCATCCATGGTGGTAACGTTCCCTATGTCTCCAATCCGAGGGAGAAGGGTATGTTGAACAACTGAGAAGATGATTCTGGCCTCTTGCGTAAGATGAGGCACCTTTACGCCCTTGAGTGGTAGACTGTTGCTACCAGTCAGAAGTGTCACCACTTCTTCTTCTGAGTCATCTACCTCCTAGACCCATTCTGGGTCGTCGGCGATGACGGCGCCACCATTCAAGGTCTTGAAAACTTTGTTGATGTCAGAGGAGGAGAAGCGGATTTGCTGATCAGCAATCGTGCTTTTGACCCCTTTGTTGGTGAACCTTTCTATTTGCGAATAGAATGCTCTCACCACATTTGGGTAGCACACGTCCTCGGAGCTCATCATGGCTGGCCATCCAGGTTGCTTGAGGAAAGTGAGTTGAAGTTCATCTACTTGATTGTATACGTTGAGAGGTAGTACCCTTCCCATAGCAAGATTTCTTGGAAGATAGGTCTTGTGGAATAGGGATTGCATCTCCTCATTGTCGTAGAGAATATCTTCGGATACTTCATTGAGGTTGTTTCTCATTAAGCCTTTAATTTCTCCAGAGGAGGCCATTAGGAAGAAAAGGTTTAAGTTTGGAATGAGATGAAGGGAGATAGAGAAGAAATGAGAGCAGAGATAGCGGAGAGAGAGCGAGAGGATGGAGATGAAACAGATGAAGATTGGAAAGCGAGGAGAGGATTTGGCAGAGTTTTGGTATGTTTTAAGCGCAAAGTGCTCAAATGAAACAATGCCATGAGTATTTATAGAAATGGCTTGTAACTAGCCGTTTCTGACGCTTATCCAAAAGTTACCGTTGGTAACTTGTTTCTCGGAAGGTACCTTTCTGAGAGAAGTGGTCCTTCTGAGAAACGCTCCTTCTGAGAAATGTTTCAGAAGATCTCCTTTCTGAGGGATGAGTCTTCTGAGAACAAATTTTCTCAGATAGAGTTTTCTGTGTTTTCCTACTTCAAGCTCAGAAGCTTAGTTCTATTGTTTGTCTCAGAGTCTAAACTAGGACTAAGGGGGGTTTCTAAGAAAGAGTTTTTTAATTTCAAAGTACTTAGAAACGTCTTAGATTAAGAAGTCCTTTCAGAACATTGAAACGATCCTCGGGTAAAGGCTTTGTAAATATATCTGAGATTTGATCCTCAGTATTCACAAATTTGAGTTCAATGTCGCCTTTTTGCACATGATCCCGAATAAAATGATGTTTTATATCAATGTGCTTGGATCGAGAATGCTGAATAGGATTCTTAGCTAAGTTGATAGCACTTGTATTATCACAAAGGATAGGAATTTTGGTGTACCTTAATTGATAATCAAGTAGCTGATTCTTAATCCATAGCATGAGAACAGCAGTTCGCAGCAGACACATATTCAGCTTCAGCAGTTGATAGGGCGATCGTATTTTGCTTCTTGCAAGACCAAGTGATCAAGCATTTTCCAAAGAAGCAGCAGCAGCCACTTGTGCTTTTGCGATCGATCCTATCTCCAGCGTAGTCAGCATCACAATATCCTACAACATTAGAAGAACAACCTTTCTCGTACCAAAGACCAAGATTAGTAGTTCCACTGAAATATCGTAAAATTCGTTTAACTGCAGTTAAATGTGATTGCTTAGGCTTCGACTGGAATCTAGCACAGATCCCAACACTGAGTTGGATATCTGGTCTGGAAGCAGTTAAGTAGAGAAGTGAGCCAATCATCCCTCGATAGTTGCTTTCTGAGACTTTCTCACCATCTTCATCCAAGTCAATTACTTGAGAGGGATGCATGGGAGTGCTCATGGGTTTGGCCTTATCCATCAGAAACTTCCTCAAAAGTTCTTTGGTATACTTCTCTTGGTGGATAACTGTCCCTTCTGACTCTTGCTTGATTTGCAATCCTAGGAAGAATTTTAATTCTCCCATCATGCTCATCTCGAATTCGCCTTGCATAAGCTTGGAGAATTCTTTGCAAAGGCATTCATTGGTTGCGCCAAATATTATGTCATCAACATAAATCTGGACAATCAAAAAGCCAGAGTCTTCTGAGAGTGTAAAGAGAGTTGTGTCCACTTTCCCTCTTGAGAATCCGTTTTAAGTAGGAAAGAGCTCAATCTATCGTACCAAGCTCTTGGAGCTTGTTTCAGACCATAAGAGCCTTTGTAAGCTTAAATACGTGATCCGGGAATGCATCATTCACAAAACCAGGGTTGTTTTACATAAACTTCCTCAGAAAGCTATCCATTCAAGAAGGCAGACTTAACATCCATCTGATAGAGTTTGAAACCTTTGTGTGCAGCAAAAGCTAGCAACATTCTGATAGCTTCCAATCTTGCGACTGGAGAAAAGTTTCATCGTAGTCTATCCCTTCTTGTTGGTTGTACCCTTGTGCAACCAATGGCCTTGTTTCTCACGACTTGACCGTTTTCATCAAGTTTGTTTCGAAACACCCATTTAGTCCCAATGACACTCTTGCCTTTGGCTTCTGAGTTAGTTTCCAAACCTGATTTCTCTCGAATTGGTCAAGTTCATCCTGCATGGCATTTACCCAGTTAGGATCATCTAACGCCTCTTCTATGGAGTCTGGTTCAAGCTCAGAAACCATAGCAAGATTTGTATAGTTCCTTCTGGTTCTTACGCCACGTTCTGGATTGCCCAAGACTTCGTTCTGAGAGACGTTCTCAAGTCTCT
>RYYW01000126.1:120751-131923 GCA_013621005.1 Aeschynomene evenia | reverse complement strand
GGTACCTTCTTCTTCTTGATGTTGTTGAAGGTGACCATGGAGAACTTACTGTGGTGAAGACATATTCATAGTCTTCAAGTGGGAAGGAGAATGGTTGAGGATTCTGGTCAGAAAGGCTTCCGTAAGGTAGACTTGTGAGAGCCCTCTTTGGATGAGCCTGGTGCATCATGTAGTTGAGCACCATCCTCCAAAATCTACTCTTTCCTTTTCAGTAGGTGGTACAGCAGGCAGGCGTCCATGGTGGTAACGTTCCCCATGTCTCCAATCCGAGGGAGAAGGGTGTGTTGCACAACGGAGAAGATGATCCGAGCCTCTTGCGTGAGATGAGGCACCTTTACTCCTTTGAGTGGTAGGCTGTTGCTACCAGTCAGAAGAGTCACGACTTCTTCTTCCGAGTCATCTACCTCCTTGACCCATTCTGGGTCGTCGGCGATGACAGCGCCACCATTCAAAGTCTTGAAGACTTTGTTGATGTCAGAGGAGGAGAAGCGGATCTGTTGGTCACCAATCTTGCTCTTGACCCCTTTGTTGGTGAACCTTTCTATTTGCGAATAGAAAGCCCTTACCACATTTGGGTAGCATACGTCTTCGGAGCTCATCATGGCTGGCCATCCGGGTTGCTTGAGAAAGGTGAATTGGATTTCGTCCACCTGATTGTAGACATTGAGAGGCAATACCCTTCCATGGCAAGATTCCTTGGGAGATAAGTCTTGTGGAATAGGGACTGCATTTCCTCATTGTCATAGAGAATATCTTCGGATATCTCATTGAGATTGTTTCTCATTAAGCCCTTGATTTCTCCAAGACGGCCATTTGAAGGAAAGGTTTTAAGTTTTGAGAAAGGATAGAGAAGAACAAGAGAGAAACAGAGAGAGAGAGAGCAGGTGATGATTGGAAAGCGAGGAGAGGTTTTGGCAGAGTTTTGGTAAGTTTTGGACGTAAAGTGCTCAAATGAAACACTTCTGTAAGTATTTATAGTCATGGTTGATAACTAGCCGTTTTCTGCCACTTATCCAAAAGTTACCGTTGGTAACTTGTTTCTCGGAAGGTACCTTTCTGAGAGAGGTGGTCCTTCTGAGAAATCCTCCTTCTGAGAGATGTTTCAGAAGATCTCCTTTCTGAGAGATGAGTCTTCTGAGACCAATTTTCTCAGATAGGGTTTTCCTGTGTTTTCCTACTTCAAGCTCAGAGGCTTAGTTCTATTTGTTCGTCTCAGAATCTAAACTAGGACTAAGGGGGGTTTCTAAGAGAGTTTTTAAATTTCAAAGCACTCAGAAACATCTTAAATTGAGAAATCCTTTCAGAACATTGAAACGATCCTCGGGTAAAGGCTTTGTAAATATATCTGAGATTTGATCCTCAGTATTTACAAATTTGAGTTCAATGTCGCCTTTTTGCACATGATCCCTAATAAAATGATGTTTTATATCGATGTGCTTGGATCGAGAATGCTGAATAGGATTCTTAGCTAAGTTGATAGCACTTGTATTATCACAGAGGATAGGAATTTTGGTGTACCTTAATTGATAATCAAGTAGCTGATTCTTAATCCAGAGCATCTGAGAACAGCAGTTCGCAGCAGACACATATTCAGCTTCAGCAGTTGATAGGGCGATCGTATTTTGCTTCTTGCAAGACCAAGTGATCAAGCATTTTCCAAAGAAGCAGCAGCACCCACTTGTGCTTTTGCGATCTATCCTATCTCCAGCGTAGTCGGCATCGCAGTAACCTACAACATCAGAAGAACAACCTTTCTCGTACCAAAGACCAAGATTAGTAGTTCCACTTAAATATCGTAAAATTCGTTTAACTGCAGTCAAGTGTGATTGCTTGGGCTTAGACTGGAATCTAGCACAGATCCCAACACTGAGTTGGATATCTGGTCTGGAGGCGTTAAGTAGAGAAGTGAGCCAATTATCCCTCGATAGTTGCTTTCTGAGATTTTCTCACCATCTTCATCCAAGTCAATTACTTGAGAGGGATGCATGGGAGTGCTCATGGGTTTGGCCTTATCCATCAGAAACTTCCTCAGAAGTTCCTTGGTATACTTTCTTGATGAATGACTGTCCCTTCCGACTCTTGCTTGATTTGCAATCCTAGGAAGAATTTTAATTCTCCCATCATGCTCATCTCGAATTCACCTTGCATAAGCTTGGAGAATTCTTTGCAAAGGCATTCATTGGTTGCGCCAAATATTATGTCATCAACATAAATCTGGACAATCAAGAAGCCAGAGTCTTCTGAGAGCGTAAAAAGAGTTGTGTCCACTTTCCCTCTTGAGAATCCGTTTTTAAGCAAGAAAGAGCTCAATCTATCGTACCAAGCTCTTGGAGCTTGTTTCAAACCATAGAGAGCCTTTGTAAGCTTGAATACATGATTCGGGAATGCATCATTCACAAAACCAGAGGTTGTTTTACATAAACTTCCTCAGAAAGGTATCCATTCAAGAAGGCGGACTTAACGTCCATCTGATAGAGTTTGAAACCTTTATGTGCAGCAAAAGCTAGCAACATTCTGATAGCTTCCAATCTTGCGACTGGGGCAAAAGTTTCATCATAATCTATCCCTTCTTGTTGGTTGTACCCTTGAGCAACCAATCTTGCCTTGTTTCTCACGACTTGACCGTTTTCATCAAGTTTGTTTCGAAACACCCATTTAGTCCCAATGACACTCTTGCCTTTGGGTTTCTGAGTCAGTTTCCAAACTTGATTTCTCTCAAATTGGTCAAGTTCATCCTGCATGGCATTTACCCAGCTAGGATCATCTAACGCCTCTTCTATGGAATCTGGTTCAGATCAGAGACCATAGCAAGATTTGTATAGTTCCTTCTGGTTCTCACGCCACTTTCTGGATTGCCCAAGACTTCATTCTGAGAGATGTTCTTCAAGTCTCTTGAACCTCTGATCCCTTTAGGGGTAGGGTTCTGAGAATGAGACACAGAAGGTTCTCTTTCTGAGTCATCAGAAGCTTGTCCTTCTGAGAATCTAGGTTCCATTGAATTTGGAGAAGTAGATTCTCTAGGTTCTGGAGCTTTGATGATGTTACTGGATTTTTCTTTAGATGAAGATGATTGTTCCATGGGTTGGAAGTCAGTCTCATCATCTATAAGAATTTTCTTTTTGGCTTTCTCAGAAGTGATGTTGAGTTTCTCAAATTCATCTTCTAAGTTAGCATCTTTCTGAGACAGGTCCTTACTAAGTTCTTTGAATTTAATATGGATTGTCTCTTCAACACATTTACTCCTTTGTTATATACTCTGTAAGCTTTAGAGACTGAGGAGTATCCTAGGAAGTATCCATCGGATTTAGGATCAAACTTAGAGAGTTTGTCCTTGGTGTTGAGAATAAAACAGAAGAACCAAATATATGGAAATAAGAGATGTTTGGTATTTTATTTTTCCATAGCTCGTAAGGTGTCTTTTTCAGAATTGGTCTTAGAAAGACTCGATTCTGAATGTAGCATGAAGTATTTACTGCTTCAGCCCAGAAACCTTTTGAAAGTCCACTTTCTAAGAGCATTGTTCTAGCCATCTCTTGAAGGCTTCGATTCTTTCTCTCAGCTACTCCATTTTGTTGAGGAGTTCTGGGAGATGAGAATTCGTGAGCTATGCCCAGATTTTCACAAAGCTTTTCAAAAGCATGATTCTCAAATTCACCACCATGATCTGATCTAATGGCATGAATGTGCGATCTTTTTCAGTTGAAACTCTTTTCGCAAATGCTTTGAACTTCTCAAAAGTTTCTTCCTTAGAAGCTAGAAAGAAAACCCAAGTGAATCTGGAGTAATCATCCACTATGACAAGACCATAGCGTTTTCCAGAAAGGGAAGCTGTTCTGGTTGGTCCGAAGAGATCCATGTGGAGCAGTTCCAGTGGTTTCTGAGTAGAAATACCACTTTTACTGGGAAAGGAAGCCTTGGTCTGTTTCCCTTTTTCACAGAAGTCGCAGGTTGCATCCTTCTGATACTTAATTCTGGGAAGGCCCTTTACAGTCCTTTCTGAGAGAGTTCAGAAAGAAGTCTCATATGGGCATGACCAAGTTTCTTATGCCATAGCCATTTGTCTTCTTGGACAGAGACAAGGCATTCCACATTTTGATCCTTTAGATCATCCAGATGGATAACATAAATGTTACCAACACGTTTTCCTTCCAGAACGATCTTGTCATTTGTGAGATTAATCACATGACAATACTTGGCATAAAACTCAACTTTAAGCCTTTGTCACAAAATTGACTAATGCTTAATAGATTGTGAGTTAAGCCATCGACCAAAAGTACATCTGAGATTTGGTGAGAGGAATCCTTACCAACATCTCCGATTGCAGTGACTCCCCTTTAGCGCCATCACCGAATCGCACTGTTCCGCCTTTCTTGGGCTTGAGACTTCTGAACCAGTGCTTGCTTCCAGTCATGTGCCTTGAGCAGCCACTGTCAAGGTACCACTGCTCATCGTGGTGGTGAAGCAGCGCTTGATGATGCACCTGCAGTCACAGAATTAACAGATTTAGGTACCCATTCTTTGTTGGGTCCTTGCTTGTTAGCTTTCTTGGACTTTTGCCTTCTTTTCTTAGAGGGGTCATGGTTTTGAGAGTCAGAGACTTTTTGTTTGCCCTTTTCAGAAGCTTTTGCTTTCTGAGAAGTTTTTCCCTTCTGAGAGGGGTTACTCTTCTTAGAAAGTTTAGCCTTCTGAGTTTTCTTTTGAGCCTTATGAGGCTTAGAGATTTTTCCTTTTTCCAACATAGGACATTTTTCAGAACCATGGCCACTCTTAAAACATGCTATGCACGTGCGAGGTGATTTAGTTAAGGATGGATCAATGTCATTTGGTTCGAAGATTTCTTCATAACCAAGTCCACTCTTATCCTTGTAAGGTCTTTGACCACCAAGCAAGAGTGTCATCATTTTTTCACCCTTGACCATCTAACCAGGTCAGAAGTGAGAAGCTCATTTGTCTTTTGTAATTCTATCAAAGCCAGTTCGGCTTTTTCAATAGTTACAGAGGACATTGTTTCTAAAGCTTGATAGAGGTTGTGACTTTCAAGATATCTATTTTTAAAGTCATCTCTTTCAAGCCTTAGGTTCTCTACTTCTTGAATTAGTCTAGCATTTTCAGCTTCTAAGGATTTAAAAGACTTTCTTAGTTTGCTGAAATTGTTAGCTAATTCGTTTGAGTCTCTCAGAAGCTCTTCATAGAGTTCTGAGATCTCATTGTATGAGTATGAGAGAGGAGGAGTGTTTGGTACCTCTTCTGACTCAGATTCTGTTTCCAGAATATAGTCAGTACCGGCCATGAAGCAGACATTAGCTTCCTCTTCACTTTCTGACTCAGAGTTTCCTCTTCTGAGTCACTCCATGTAGCAGCCATTGCCTTCTTCTTCTTCTTGGGAATGAACTTCTTCTTTCCCTTTTGAGGGCACTCCGTTCTGAAGTGGCCCTTTTCTCCACAGCCAAAACATGTGGCATCAGAAGACTTTGACTTTCCTTTTCTAGGTGTGATCTCTTTGTCTTTGCTTGGTCTTCTCTTCCAAGCTTTCTTCATTTTCCTTACTAGAAGAGAGATGTCATCTTCATCGGAATCTGAGTTTTGATCGTTTTCAGATTCAGATATTTCTTCAGCCTTTAAGGCTTTTGAAGTCTTTTTGATCTGACTTTTCAGAGCCAGAGCTTTCTGAGGTCTTGAGGATGAAGATGGTCCTCCAAGTAGTCCTTCAAGCTCAATCTCGTGAGTTTTGAGTGAGCCAAACAATACATCTAAACCCAGCTGATTTAGATCCTTTGCTTCTTGGATTGCTGTCACCTTTGGGCGCCACTTGGCAGAGAGGCTTCTGAGAATTTTCCTCACCATCTCAGCGTTGGAGTAGGTCTTTCCCAAGACCTTTAGCTGATTTATGATGTGGAGAAATCTTATTGACATGTTGTCAATAGTTTCCTCAGGTTGCATGCAGAAGGACTCGTACTTATGTACGAGCATTGATACCTTAGTTTCCTTGACTTCATCATTTCCTTCGTGCAGCATGTGTAATCTCTCCCAAATTTCTTGAGCGGTATCACACGACACAATCTTGTCGTATTCTACCTTGGGCAAGGCGCAGAGAAGAATGTATTTAGCTTTGAAGTTGAGTTGTATCTTCTCTTTCATCTCTTGAGTCCATTCATCCTTAGGGACTCGTCTTGTATAGGTTCTGAGTGTTGGAGGTGCCGCTCCTGGCTCAGCGTCTGTTGCAACTACAGCATCCTCTGTAATTGTCTGCAGAGGCTGATAGTCTCCATTCTCGATCCTATCCCATAAGTCCAAACTGGTGTGCTTGATGAACAGCGTCATCCTGTCACGCCAGTAGTCGAAGCTGTCTCCGAGAAACATCGGAGGTCTGTTTATTGAGGCCCCATCTGATATGAATGCAGCTGGTGAGTTCATATTTCCCTTCGTGGATCTTTTTCCTTGACACTGCGAAGTGCTCAACCCCTTAAGGACCGAGCTCTGATGCCAATTGAAAGTGTATGTGTGCACGAGAAGGGGGGGGTTGAATCGTGCAAGTTTTAAAAAATTGCTTGTAAAACTTTTACTTAGAAAGCTGTTTTTAACTCAGAAGGTATGATTAAGAGTTTGCAGCGGAAAATGCTTTCTGAGAAGATTAAGTTTCTGAGAACTAGTCTTTCTAAAAAGTTCCTTTCTGAGATTTTTAAGAAAACGACTTAAGATTTGAGTTTCTTAAAACTTTCTGATTTAATCAATAAGGTTTCAAAAAGACCTCTTGATTAAAGTTGTGATAGAGGTTTTCTCAAAGATTTGGACACGTAATGAGTTAGGGAGAAAGCTTAACACAAGGGATTTTATACTGGTTCGGTTATAACCAACCTACTCCAGTCCTCAACCTTTAGTTGAGAGTTCTTAGATATTCTTCTTAATGTGCCTTCCCAGACAACACTGCCTTTACCACGTAAAGGACTTCCACCACTTCACAACCCGAAGTGGATTTCCTTGCCTCACACTAGAGACTTCCTTGCCTTAAACAATTAAGGACTTCCTTGCCCTCACAACAGAGGACTTCCTTGCCTCACAACAGAGGACTTCGTTGCCTTAAACAATTAAGGACTTCCTTGCCTCACAACAGAGGACTTCCTTGCCTCACAACAGAGGACTCCTTGCCTCAAACACTAGAGGACTTAAAACTGCCTTCAAACAACGAAGGACTTAGCGTTTTCAGAAAGTTTGTTTTGGATCGAAAAAACTACCAAGACTAAGTTACAAACCTAGTTTTACACTTAGTAGACTTCTAGGATTAACTTACAAATGTAAGAATTTACACCAATTCAGAACTAGAAGATTTTGCAAAGTTAGAAAAACAATTTCGTAAAATTGTCTTTCTGAGAAAGTTCTAAGTTTTCGCAAAATGATTTTCAATTCAACAGAGTTTTGGCACGTTTAATCAAGAGTTTAGTGCAAGAGTTTCGTCATATTGCTCTGGAATTGAACTCATATATATAGGCATCAAAGGCCGCGAAATTAGAAGCTTTCACTTTGCTTATGTGGCTGTGTCCTTTTCAGAACGGCTCCCTGCTACAGTCAGCGCAAAATGAGGAACTTTTCAGAACTGCACAGTGCGCGTGTTCCCACTTCCTTGGCTAGTTGTAGCGAGCTTTCTGAGTCTGTTTGCACTTCCTTGAGTCCAGACACTTGGTTGCTTCTGAGTCCATCCTTCTAAGAGTTGTACGGACTTCTGAGGCTAACCTTCTGAGGGAAGACCCTTCTGAGAACTACTAGTCGCGAGGTCTTCTGAGACCCTTCTGAGGCGACAGTGTTCTTTCCTCAGAAGCATGTTTTCACCTTCTGCGCTTCTGAGATATCCTTTCTGATATCTTTGGCGCTATGATTTTATCAATTGATCTCGAGGTTACTTGATGTTTTGTCTTGGTCTTTGCTCATGGCATTGCAATAATTTATAGCTTTCTGAGACACTTAGCGCACATATTAGCAAAACCTTAAGTAAAATTTTATACTTATGGCTTACCTTGTTATCATTAAAACTTTCATGACTCTAAGAGAATTTATGCTTAATTCTCTCAGAAGGGTTCTGGAGCTTACAATCTCCCCCTTTTTGATGATAACAACTTAAGTCTTAAGATAATAATTTTGCTTAAGTTCAGAAGTGTTTCTGAGTAGTTCATAACTTATTCAGAATTCACTTTTGCTTTCTTAGAAACTAATTTAGCTTTCTGAGAGAAGGCTTCGTTATTTTCTTAGAAGGCTGAGATAATCAACAGTTCAAGTATGCAATGTATGATTACTGTTTGAGATTATCAGTTTCATAGCATGTATTTCATGATAATGTATCTATGAGATTCAGAAATATCAAGCTAAGTAAATCAAGAGATGCCAAAAAATAAATAATAAAAGATAAGCATAAGATAGGTAAAACATGAGATGCCAAAGAAATGATTTTTCATTTATGGTTTTGTAAAGATACAAAAGATTTTGGCTCCCCCTAAGTTGTTGCTCCCCCTAAGTTCTAGCCTAGTGTTTACGATAGCCAAAGTAAAAAATTTTTATCAATCATTTATCTACTCCCCCTTTGTTACATCAAAAAGGGTGGCTAAGACATAAACGCCATCATTGACTTAGAACTACTGCCTTCTGGCAATGTAGCGTAGCAGCTGGCATATCTCCATGAGAATCTCGCTCTGAGTCGCATTCTGAGCGCATTCTGGAGGAAGGTCAGAGGCAGTGGAAGGCTGTTGAGAAGATGAGGGTTGAGATGAAGGAGGACGAGAGACTTCAGCCTCAAGTACTTCATCGATTATATCCCTTGTTTGATATTCAGGAGGTTCTTCTTCTTGGACAGCTTTACCTTCAATAGCAGCAAGTTCAATCGAAGGCTGCCTTTGAGTGTCCTCAGCAACTAGAGCAAGGTCTAGATCAGAGGGTTGCCTAGCTGATGGTTGCTCCATAGCACCAGAAGTCTGAGCATCATCGGAGAGGTTGAAGGTTGAGATCTGGCTATGCATGGCTTCAGTGCTCTTCAACTTCTCAATTCGACCAAAGAAAGGCCGAAATTGCACAGAGGGTGGAGTGACTACCATCCTTCCCAGCTGAAAGCCAGAACCGATCATTGAGTCCGTTATGGAGAAGGTGGGACCTTGTTGATCAAAGGATGTAGGAGGAACCTCTGTTATATCTTGAGGAGGAACCTCTGGTTCCTTCTGAGAGTCCTTCTCAGAGAGAGTTCCTTCTAAGGAACTGTGGGCAACAAATGCCTCAACTGCTGCAACTCCGGCAGCCATGGTAGCGTCAGCGCCCACCTCTGAGCTGAGCCCAGTGCTGGTGGTCCCTGGCACTACGTCATGTGTTGAGTCATGAGTGTCCTCATGTTCCAGAGGGATCTCAGAAGAGAGGAGACCAACCTCAGAAGTTGGTTCAATGAAGCGTTCCTCATGCTGTAGTTGTTGTTGTTGTTGCATCTGGCAGCTTCTGGAGTCTCAGAAGGATGATCAGCGCCTTCTGAACTTCACTCATCGTCTGAGCCAATGACTCAGCATTCACAGTGGCAACTTCAGTTGTGGTTGCCTCAGAAAGTTCCACCATAGAAACCGCAGATGGCTTCTTCTGGGCCTCTTTCTTGGAGCTTCCAGCATCTGGAGTGCGATGCAATGCGAAAGCGTGCCGCATCTTCTTCCTCGGAAGAGGAATCAGCGACATTTCCTGCATGCCCCTGAATGTCTTCTCTGGTGGGGGAGACATGTCCAGATGGGGAGGAGTGATGAGAAGCTTCTGCTTCTTCTTCAACAGCAGCTGTAGTAGCAGCAGCGGTGGTGGCAGCAGTAGCAGTAACTGCTACAATTTCTTTACCCGTCGGCTTTGGCGGGCTCTGTTTCTTGGTGGTTTTTATCCCCACTCCTTTGTGAGTTTTTCCCTGATATTTCAAGGAATGTAGGAGTTTAGTTTAAATTTGGTGGGTTAAAACCATCAACAGAATCAGAAATAGGAATTGAAGTAGAAGAAGAGTGAAGAAATGAAGGTGGAGTGTTTAGAGTTAGCTTTTACCAAACGACCACGTTTCTTTTTCCCTTCTGGTGGCACGTCTGGGACTTGGAGAGTGGGAGGTGCTTTCCTTTTTCTGGTCATGGGTTGCTCAGATGTTGTTTCTTCTGAGTCTTCAGCAGCCTCAGCAACTGTAGGTGCCTTCTGAGGAGTCTTCTGAGCTTCCTCAGAAGCCATACTCCGTGTCACCCTTGTTGGAGAAGGATGAGTCACCTTTTGCTTCTTCTTCTTCTTTTCTGGAGGATCGGAAACCTTTTCCTTTCCTTTCTCAGCCTTAGAGGGCTGGATGGGACCAGCAGTTCCCTTAGAAGCTTTGCTTCCTCCTTCTTCTTAGGTGCCCCCGTATCTGGTACCTTCTCTTCTTGATGTTGTTGAAGGTGACCATTGAGAACTTACTGTGGTTGAAGACGTATTCATAGTCTTCAAGTGGGAAGGAGAAATGGTTGAGGATTCTGGTCAGAAGGCTTCCGTAAGGTAGACTTGTGAGAGCCCTCTTTGGATGAGCCTGGTGCATCATGTAGTTGAGCACCATCCTCCCAAAATCTACTCTTTCCTTTTTCAGTAGGTGGTACAGCAGGCAGGCGTCCATGGTGGTAACGTTCCCCATGTCTCCAATCCGAGGGAGAAGGGTGTGTTGCACAACGGAGAAGATGATCCGAGCCTCTTGCGTGAGATGAGGCACCTTTACTCCCTTGAGTGGTAGGCTGTTGCTACCAGTCAGAAGTGTCACGACTTCTTCTTCCGAGTCATCTACCTCCTTGACCCATTCTGGGTAGTCGGCGATGACAGCGCCACCATTCAAGGTCTTGAAGACTTTGTTGATGTCAGAGGAGGAGAAGCGGATGTGTTGGTCACCAATCTTGCTTTTGACCCCTTTGTTGGTGAACCTTTCTATTTGCGAATAGAAAGCTCTTACCACATTTGGGTAGCACACGTCCTCGGAGCTCATCATGGCTGGCCATCCAAGTTGCTTGAGGAAGGTGAATTGGATTTCGTCCACCTGATTGTAGACATTGAGAGGCAATACCCTTCCCATGGCAAGATTCCGTGGGAGATAAGTTTTGTGGAAGAGAGACTGCATTTCCTCATTGTCATAGAGAATATCTTCAGATATCTCATTGAGATTGTTTCTCATTA